>JANHFT010003902.1:154675-166816 GCA_032467955.1 Pseudoxenodon macrops
AGAAGGTTTAGATACACAAATGCAATGAAGGCAGTCAAACATGGTCAAACATCAAAAGAAAAAACAACCAAGAAAGTCCAGTTGCCTCCTGAAAAAACACCTTTGGGACAACCATGACCTGGATGACTGAGAATTTCTACAGACTTTTAGCAGTCAAACATTCTTGTGAATGAATATATTATTATAGAATGAACAAAGGTTTACTGATTCCCCCCCCCCCCTGAAAGTGGACAAGAAGGAACATAACCAAGAATGATTGATTGTACATCAGGGTAGACCTACTACTACAGTTGCTTTTATGTCACACCTTTTGAACAACTGACAACTGTGAACATAACTTAGAATGTGTAAAGTAATATAATCTTACAGTGCCAAAACCGTGACTGAGAATATCTTTTCCTGTGAAATAATTCAACAGTAGTTGCTAATTTACATTTCCGGTAAGTGGGTCTAGAGAAATCAACGCAGACAATATTTTTAAAGCTCTAATGCATAGAGAGATTCAGTTAAACAATAAACCCAGCCTACTGGTTTGTTACCAAACTTTGGGAAATCTAAGGTTATCTTTGATGCCTAGACATACAGAGGGGAAAAAAAAGTCAGTTATTTTCTTATTAAAACAACTTGTATTTTAGTAATGGTTTTAAACCAAAAATCAAAAGTTGGGCTGCAAACTTAAATATCCTTAGTAGAAATAAACTGAAGTGAATCAGTGCAACTTAAAATGCATGCATTGGATCACGATGGACATCTCGTTTGCCTATCTTTATGGAGGTATCCAATTTTTCATATAATATAAAGAGAACTCAGTGATGTGATCCACAGAATCATGCTAAGTATAATAATTTTCAGTTAAATTAGGTTATCAGTTTCTGAGCTACCAACATTGTGACAGCCATAAAACAGTAAAAAAGAGTTAGCTTGTCAGCCCCACTAGATAGCTCATCAAACCAGGAAATCAAATCCACAAGAAGGCTAAAATTACTTTTACTGAGATTGGCTTGTAAGTCTGATTGTGTTTTACTTCTTCCTTCTCCGTGTACTTCTGTGAATCAGGGCATCTGAGCCACTTCAGCATGTTATCTCATAATTTAGGAATAAAAAAATCATTCAGTCTCTTTTGCTTAGGTAATTCTTGCATATTTCAATCAAGGTCAACTTTCTTACTTTCTACAGAGCAGGGTTTCTTAATCTTTTTCTGACATTGAATGCAGTGACCTATGAAATTTCAGAAATTAGTGAAAATGAAGTTGTTGTTTTTTTCTTGTTCAATTTACTGGAGCCTTTGAAACCTATCGTGGATCCTGGGTTAAAAATTCCTGGGTTAGAATTTTCTGTATGTTCTGTATCTTAGTAGATGGACATATAATAAACCATAATGATTTGGATCACGAGTCTCGGTGGCACAGTGGTTAGAGTGCAGTACTGCAGGCTACGTCTGCTGACTGCCGGCTACCTGCAATTTGGCAGTTCAAATTTCACCAGGCTCAAGGTTGACTCAGCCTTCCATCCTTCTGAGATGGTTAAATAAGAACCCAAATTGTGCAATATGCTGACTCTGTAAACCGCTTAGAGAG
The DNA here is from genome assembly GCA_032467955.1 of Pseudoxenodon macrops. NCBI lineage: Eukaryota > Metazoa > Chordata > Lepidosauria > Squamata > Pseudoxenodontidae > Pseudoxenodon > Pseudoxenodon macrops. Next base: position 156,253 of record JANHFT010003902.1, read on the forward strand.
GGCTGTAAAGCACTGTGAAGCGGTATACAAGTCTAAGTGCAATTGCTATCAAGCTTGAAATTTAACCTTGGCAAAATGAGTGCCATAAGTGAAGGGAAGACAGTAAAAGTAATGTACTTTGGAACTGTGCATTTGAGTTCCTAACTTCTATAGTTTTAATCATATGCTTATAGAACCCAATGCAGCAGCATTTGGCTTAATCAAAACTGAATGAGATTATTGATGTCACAATACTTTCATTATTGAACAAAGACTTGCTGGTTCCTTATAGGTCCATTTGAAGCTGTGGCCTTGGAGTTGGCCATTGGCTCTCTGCAGCAAATGTTATTGAAGGTAAAAATATACATTCCTTGGAGAAGAACTGCATGGGAAACATGCCTATCACCTGTAATGTAATGCATGAAAACCCTTGTGTAAATTGCATTTAGTCCTAGTAGGGGAATAAAATTGCTACTAAGGCAAGTCTGCTTAGAATAATATTTTCAAATAATATCTAATATTTACATTTTATATTTAAAACGTGTAATAGCATTTTTAAGAATCAAGCTCAGTTCAACAATCAAAGCATAGATAGAAAGTTGTATAGCAGCAAGGTGTTTGCTTAAAGTCTCTTCTTTCACAAACTGATTGGATGGTCTGCCTTCCATAGTACCTATCTTAGATTGCAATCAGGACTATTGTTCTTTTACTCCAAGTCCCCTCTCCCCAGTAGAACTCACACTTGATAAAAAATGCAAAGGGTTTAGAAAACCTGCAGTGTTGATGTTGATTCATTCTTAAAGTACGTTGTCCCAAATTAGCTCCTTCGCATCAGCAAGATGTACATGGCACTGTGTAGCATCATGCAAACATTTTGGGCTCTGACCAGAATATCTTAGTTCAAACTTCTGCTTAAATCACCAAGGTTGTAGAGAGCGTGGGGGCAATCACTTTTCTTTATCCTGGCTGAAATTTTAGGGTTGATATGAGGATAAAGTGGGAGAGGAATGTATCTTGGCTTCAGCTTGGAGGAAGGATGAAATTACCATTATAACTTTTCATCCTGGGTGAATGGAGACTAAATGATGCCACTGAACAGACTTGGAAAGCACTTCCAGAGACTGTTTTGCTTATTCTGAGTGCCTGAATGCCATGATTATTAATTTTTGGTATTTTTGAGATGGAAATCATTAGTGTAAGAGAGATCACAACAAAACATATAATCTAGAGGACATTCCTTGCTTTCTGAAGACACCATTGTGAGTCTGTAAGTAATCCTTTGTACATCAGTGATCTTTAATGTTTCAAGATTAAAGCATGTTTACAAAGAGATGGCTTTAACAAAAACAAAAACCTTTAGTCCACATGTTGAAGTGTGCCTGGAAATTGTGGAAGATGACTGTTTTCTCAATTACGTTAGCTTCATTGGAACTGAAATTAGTTTTGGATGTTCACCAGAAATGCAATTTTAGCCATGGGTCAGGATCCCAAACTTTCTCTTCTTTCCTGTAAACATTGTCAAAAATGTGTTCCAAAGAAATTCCAAAATCAAAAGGAAGCAATAAATTTGTGTCGAGCCTTTAGAACTAGTTTATATATATATATACATATTTAAGCCTGAAATAATGAAACATGGATTGGGCTCCTTGCTGATCTGGCTTTGTCAAAAAAAATTGTTATCTGATATTACCAAAAATCCTCTGGATTTTCATTGGCGTAATTTAATACATTCAAAAGCCCATCAGGAAATATATGTTTGTTATATTTATTTTTATACTGGCCAGCTTTTAAGACTCACAAGTGGCTTACAACTCAAGACCATAACATCATCATAAGAAATCCTTAGTTGCCCCAAAATTGAAATTACCCAAACATTAATAAACCATAAAAGCAAAACCGTCGTCCAATCTCAATATACAAAACAAAACAACAATCCAAACTTCACTATGTTCTAATCAAAACGTCCATCTAAACAAAAGAGGCTGGACAGCTTTGGAGAAAGCCAAAAGAGATGGTGTCAGGATGACCTTGAGGGCAGGTAATTAAACAACATCATGGCCACAACAGAGAAGAACTATTTCTGGCTCCACAATTTATCTCTAGCATAGTTAGGTCTTTCAGCATCTGTTCCTTGATGCTTAGATGGTATGGGCAGAATTCATTTGGAGGAAATGCAGATGGTCCTCGATTTATGACCATTTGTTTAGTCACCATTCAAAGTTGCAATGGTCCTAAAAATGATCCAGTCCTTGCTTTTATAACAGTTGCAGCATCCCCACATGATCCAATTTTGGACCCTTGGCAACGGGTATGTATTTATGACGGTTGCAACGTTCTAGGGTTACACGTGATCATCATTTATAATCCTTCCCATCTGGCTTCCAACAAGCAAAGTCAATGGGGAAAATCAAATTTGCTTAACTGCCATGAGATTTACTCAACAGCTGCAATGATTTGCTTCATGACTGCAGCAACAAATCTGGCACAACTCACTTAATTTAGCAACAAATGTTTGTTGCTTAGCCACAAAAATTCCAGTCTCAATTCTGGTCGTAAATCAAAGCCTACCTATACAGTGGTGGGTTTCAATTTTTTTTACTACTGGTTCTGTGGGCGTGGCTTGGTGGGCGTGGTGTGGCTTGGTGGGTCTGGCAGGGGAAGGATACTGTAAAATCTCCATTCCCTCCCCACTCCAGGGGAAGGATACTGCAAAAACCCCATTTCCTCCCGATCAGCTGGAACTCAAGAGGCAGCAAATAGATGGGGGCGGGGCCAGTCAGAGGTGGTATTTAGCAGTTTTCCGAACTACTCAAAATTTCTGCTACCGGTTCTCCAGAACTGGCCAGAACCTGCTGAAACCCACCTCTGTACCTATAGTTCCTTGAATAACCAAACCATGCCGATTGCAGAACTTGGAAAGCAGGACTTTGAATTGGAATAAAAATCCAGAATGCAGGAAATGTAGTGTTGTATTACAGTAGCAGATCTCTACTGAGTTGTGCCAACTGCATTTTCTGGGCAGTCTTTAAGGCAGGCCCACGTAGAAGGCTTTGCAGTAGTCTAAATCTGTCAGCTATTATTGTTAAGTCCTCTTACTCCAGGAAGGTCCGCAATTAGTTACCAGCTTAGCTGAGCAAAGGCTACCCGGACGATGGATTCCTAATCACTGCTCTAGCAGGAGCCATAAATCAAGGAGAATTCCCAAGTTCTCATTCCCAGAAATCCCATCCTATTCCTGTTCCAGAACTATTACTGGATCTGGAACACAGCCAGAGTGTTTCTCGCAGAGTTTTCATTTGAGCTTGTTTATTAACCCCTCCAGTCCAACATGTCAGGATTTCATTCCTCAGTTCAGCCTGGCGTAGGGCTGAGTATCATCATCATATTAATGAGACCTTAGTCGACCTCTCCCAGTGGCTTCCTATAGGGAAGAAGTCTGAGTTAGCTGTGGATCATATTCTTGAGTATGGAACAAACAGTTCTCAGATGGACATGCTCAGTTGAGTTTATTCTCAATCCCAGGAAACTGGCATTTTTAACTACTCCTAGAATTGAATTGCCAGGAGAAGGTATCAAAGTGGAAGGAAAGTTAGATAGAAATAGCAATAACCGGTGAAATTTCAGGAAATAATGTTTAATCAATTAATAATATTTGTTAAGTTTAAGAAAACTTTGTAGAAATTAGTTTTCTAAACGTTTCTTAACCTGATATCAGAAACTGTAGTATCAGTGCTGGAGGAATGTGTAATGGAAAGTTTACAAAGCCGATAGAAGAGATATATTTGTAGCTCAGGGTTGAACTTGTGGGGTCCTTAGTGATGACTGGAGAATACACTGAATTATAATTATAGGCCCTATCCACACAACTGCTATAAACAATATTTTCATATCCCAAGGGGTAAAGGGAATTTTCTTCATGAAATAATTTCTCAGCACAAGGCAGATATACCCTGTTTCCCTGAAAATAAGACCTCCCTGGATAACAAGCCAATCAGGCTTTTGAGCGCATGCGCTAAAATAAGCCGTCCCCTGAAAATAAGCCCTCCCCAAAACACAGCAACAGCAATGAGGTGACCACGCTCACCGCCTCCTGCACCTCAAAAATAATAAGACCTCCCCGAAAATAAGGCCCAGAGTTTATTTCGGGGGTTGAAAGAAAATAAGCTCCTGTCTTATTTTTGGGGAAACACAGTAGGTAGTGGACATGTTTGTTTGAGGAAAAGGAGCAATACACAATTCCAGCATTCAAGAGTTGTAGTTTGGTTTCTGATCTTAACTTATTAAAAAATGGGACCATTTGTGGGCTACTTTGGAGCTTTGTCTGATTTTATTTTTAGGTATGCAAAGCAGAATGCTGATTAATACTTTTCTTTAAGAAATCTGAAATGTCTATGGAGATTCTCAGTCATCCAGGTCATGGTTGTCCCAAAGGCGCTTTCCCCCCCCCAAGAGGCAACTGGACTTTCTAGTTTTTCTTTGAAGACATTTCACTTCTCATCCAAGAAACTTCTTCAGCTCTAAGAAGGTTCTTGGATGAGAGGCGAAACGTCTTCAAAGAAAAACCAGGAAGTCATGTAGCCTCTTGGGAAAAATGCACCTTTGGAACAAGAAATGTGAAACCTTTTGCCTCAAAATAAAAGTTACTGTCATAAATATAGAGAGATAATGAGAGTTATGCAGGAGCATGGAGGTATGTTGAGTCAGATCAAAACTGCACTCCCCAAATTAATGTTTTTAATCTATGTTTATATCAGAGGTGGGTCCCTGCCAGTTCGGACCGGTTCGCTGGAACCGGTAGTGGGATTTCCCCCCTGCTCGCTGAACCGGCAGTGATGGCTGGCTGGACACACCCTGAACCGGCCCTCCAGCTTGAAATCCGTCCACTGGGGCGAAATTTAATCGAAAATAACCCTCTGTGCAAGTGCAAAGCCTCCTGCACATGCGGAGATTATTTTAACCCAGGGGCACCAGGGGCGCACAAAACACGCACTTCCGGTGTGACCCCAAACCGGTAAGGAAGGTAAGTAGACTTATGAGCATTTTTTCACACTTACAACTGTTGCAGCATCTCGATGGTTAGATGATTAAAATTCGAATGCTTGGCAACTGGTTCATATTTATTACGGTTGCAGTATCCCGGAGTCATATGATTTCCCCTTTTGCAAGCTTCTGACAAGCAAAATCAAAGGGGTAGCCTGATCCACTTAATAACCATGTTACTAACTTAACAACCACAATGATTCATTTAACGACTGTGGCAGGAAAGGTCATAAAATGGGGCAAAACCGACTTAACAAATGTCTCGCTTATCAACAGAAACTTTGGACTCAGTTGTGGTCGTAAGTTGAGGACTCCCTGTAATAGAATCAGGATGAGCCTAGGTTTATATTAAGCCCAATGAATACTTCAACAAATAAATTGAAGTCTGGACTGTTAAGAGAATCGAAGTGTTAGCAGTGAGCTTGCTTTAGTGGTTTGCAATGGAGACTGCTTTCAATTAGTCCTATAACAGTACCTACATGATGAATTAGACAAAACCATTGCTGAAGTGCGTCCAGCTGCACGCTAATTTGTTGCATGCTAACTGGCACAATCCGACATTGCCATTTTAGTCAGGATGGAATAAGCAACAAAAAAAATCCCACCACCCCTTATTCCTCTGTGTTCAATAAGTTGTTGGCCGGCCTTCCTGTCTTCTCAGCAGAGGCATTCCAGCACAACAACGGTAGTCTGCATGAAGCTATGTCTAAGCTGGCATGATTAGCAACTGGGTTTATTAATTACAGTCTCCCAGTTTTGGTGGCCATGGAGTCTGGATTGGAAGATTTATATTACACCAGATTGGATTACTTAATATTGAAAGCAGGAACTGCAGATTTTGTACTGGCCTCATGCTTTGTCTATTCAATAACTGGGCTGGCAATATACCAACACGGATGTTTCCATGACAGGGCTGTCAAACTCAAGGCCTGGGGGCCAGATCCGTCCCTTGGGGTGCTTAGATCTGGCCTGCACGACCACCCTGGAAACAGTGAAGGACAGGCCCACGGTACCTCTGCCAGTGAAAATGGGCTTACGAGCTCCGTTTTCACTGGCAGAGGGTTGCAGGAGGCCATCGCAGCCAAAAATGGAGCTCAGGAGCCTGTTTTTACTGGCAGAGTGCTTGGGCCGCCATAAGCGGCCCCAACATGAGTGACATCGAGCTGGCCACACTCACCCCAAGCCATGCCCACCCCAGCCCCTCGACGTCAAACACAATCCTAATGCAGCCCTCAATGAAATCGAGTTTGACAACCCTGGACTATGATGTCACAAAACATCATAGTCCAGGGGTGTACATAGGGGCGTGCATACGTGCACCAGCGTGCCTATCATCCCTGTCCTAATGTTTCTTTTTATTCCTATTAATTTCATGTATTCAAATCATGTTTATACCTATTAATATGTGCTTGACAAAAATAAAAAATAAATAAAAAAATACATGCATTGCAGCATACCAGCTTAGACAGTGGCAAGGCTTTGGGGATGTATCTCCACCCCATCAAAAAAAACCACACCAAGAGCTGGAAGATATGGCGACTCATTGAATATCACCTTCCTTCTCACTCTAAGCTGAGCCGGTGGAATCCAAGGAGTTTACGGTGTTCTTTTGTAGGCTGAATTCAGCATTTCAGACAGATGCATTTGTGTCAGGTTCATGCAAAAATTGGTGACGTTATATTTTGCATCCATGCAAAAATGTTCCTGGAGTGATAAAGATCGTATTCTGTTCTTACTACACGGTACAATATTTTTTTTAAAAAAAGGTGTGATGATTTCACAACAGATAATTTGTCTGTTAAAATTAATTTTCTTGCGCAGGAAAACGAGCAACTAAGGTGTCAAAATAATAATTTGTGAAGCATCAAGTGGGCGCAACCTGAGCTCAAGATTATCACCCTTGAAAACTCAACTCCAAGAAATCAAATGTTATCAGATTTTTTTTAATATAGCCGAAAGGGGAAAACATAATCTGACTGAGAAACAATCATATACATTCTATTTAGCTTTAATGACATGAAGCTCTAAAATGTTATTACATTTTATGTTTTGTCTGGTTTTGGTAGTGCAGCTCTACAAATCCGCATTCCTCCTGTACTGTATATAGATGACAGTAATAGGGTGTATGCCAAGTTAGATGTAGCAGGGTTACAATGAGAGAAAGTGCTATACACATAGTCCTTGATTTACACCTGTTTAATGATGATTCAAAGCTACAGTCGTTTCAGAAAAGTTATTGATGATGTGGTTTCCGCACTTATGACCATTGCACCATCCCCAAAGTCACATGATTGAAATTTGAATGCTTGGCAGCTGGCATACATTTATGACGGTTGCAGTGTCCCAGGGTCATGGAATCGCCATTTGTAACCTTCAGACAACCAAAGTCAATGGGGAAGCCAGATTCACTTAAGAACCATGTTACTAACTTAACAACTGCAATGATTCACTTAGCAACTGTGGCAAGAATGGCTGTAAAATAGGAGCAAAAACTTTGCAACCGTGTTGCTTAGCAACAGAAATTTTGGGCCCAGTTGTGGTCGTAGGTTGAAGACTACCTGTACTTTAGCCTAATGGACCATGGGAGAGTCTAGGGCCGTGGTTCCGAACGTGGGGCCCACGCCCCACAAGGGGGGGAAATTTGATTTTTCATGGGGGCAATTTGAACCTTGTTTAAACCAAGTTAATGGCCTTTAAGGCTTCCTCCACATTAGTAGACTTTACTTTTTGAGTAAAGTAAGATTTATGTCACGGGGGCGGGAGGGCATCAGGATTTTAGAGATGCTTAGGTGGGGCATGGCCAAAAAAAGGTTGGGAACCACTGGTCTAGGGAGTGGCTATCCTACATCTCTTCTTCCATGGTGCAGCTCTGGACTGTGTTGTCTCTTGTCTCGTACCCCTCCTTGGACTGCCCTCCCTCCCTCCCTTCCTTCCTTCCTTCCTTCCCGGGAAACAGTTGTGTTACTGTTGTTCATCACAAGAATAAATGAAACAAATCCATCAGTCTACTACAAGAATATAACCATGGCGGTCCTAGATTCATAGCTTGAATCCTTTCGAAAGTGTAGATACTAGGGCTTGAAGCAATGCCGTGCACCATCAAAGTAGGCTAAGCTGTCAAACCATGGCAACCTCCACTTAATCGCAATCCATGTGTGTGTGTGAGAGACCAATCACTCCTCAGCTGACTTGTAAAATGGATTATTCGCGGACGTTTATAGACCTTTCATGTCTAAAGTGCTACAATCTTGAGCATGTTTTGCCATACACAAGCCAGGAAATCAATGAAAACAGGAGAAGCAGGAGTCTGGGTTACATGTGAGTTTAAAAACGGGATCGATTTAAAATACGAATATATTTGTATTGCTTTTCGGTATGACTTCTCGCAAGAATTTGATCTTTGATTTTATAACCTTTTTTTATCATGATTGTTGAAGCGAATCATTGAATTGTTAAGTATTACTCAAATCCAGCCTCCTTCCCACATTGACTTGACTTTTCAGAAGTCACATGGAAAGGTTGCAAATGGCTAACATAACTGGTAGTTAGATTATGTGAATGCGGAACACTGCAGTGATTATAAGTGGTCATAAGTTGCTGGTCATAAGTTGCTCTTTTCAGTGCTGTTGTAACATCTAAATTAATAGTTGTAAGTCAAGGACTATCTGTATATATTTTAATACAGCTATCATGTTAAGTTACACTTTGTTTTAACTACTGTTCATTGAATAGGCACAGTGCCTACATCCTATGGCGATCTAAAGTCCAAAAAGGAATCTTATGGCTCAGTGTGACATATTAAGCCAGCCAGCGTCTCTTAATTTGGTTTTGTCTATAGAATCATGGGGGACGTGGTAGCTCAGTGGCTAAGACGCTGAGCTTGTCGATCAAAAGCTCGGCAGTTCAGCGGTTTGAATTCCTAGCACTGTGTAACAGGGTGAGCTCCCGTTACTTGTCCCAGCTTCTGCCAACTTAGCCGTTCGAAAGCACGTAAAAAATGCAAGTAGAAAAATAGGGACCACTTTGGTGGGAAGGTAACAGAGCTCCGTGTGCATTTAGTCATGCCGTCCACATGACCATGGAGACGTCTTCGGACAGCGCTGGCTCTTTGGCTTTGAAATGGAGATGAGCACCGCCCCCTAGAGTTGGGAACGACTAGTACATATGTGTGAGGGGAACCTTATGGTATAGCCAAAAAAATTTGCCCATACTATCATTGTTTCTTTTACTTGTTCTAGCAAGTTTTCAAGGAGACTGTTGTTTCCTGACACAAATCAGCTGTAATGGGAAGGAGAGTGCCTTTTTCCAGGGCTGGAATGCTTAATCAATCGGTCCGATCAATAAATCTGAAACTTTTTAAGCAATGCAGAAGGGAGCCGTTTAGTTTAATGGTCTTCAAGGGTTATTATACCTTCCAGGTAGGAAATAGCCAGAGGGGAACAATAAATATCTTCTAAGAGGAGGTGTCCCTTGGCACCAGCATAATTTAAACACCAGAGTGGTCTTTTCTTCTTCTTTAGAACAATTGGTACAAATGTATTCCCATTTAGCTTAAAAAGTTTTACCACTGCCTTGGGAAGAACATGCCTGGACCTCCATGGGGTATTTGTGAAGAAGGAAGCTTTTAGATAGGGCCATAAAGTAAGAAGACGTAATGACTCTCTCTCCATTTGAGGAACAGTTTCATTGCCTCCATCCTTCCATCTCCCACCATTATCTCTTTGATCGTAAGGACTAGTAGTGGTTTAAAGATGAAGTGAGATTCTGGAGGCTCAGCGTAACGACTCAGAAAAACCCAAAATGCTCTACCTGTTTGTGAGTGTGGAGCAAATCTTGAGCGATGGTGGTAGCCACGAAGGCTTGAAGACTAGCTGGGCTGGGCTGAAGGACAAGGGACAACCCAGCTACTAGTTGGACTCCCATATCGGTGATGGTCACCTTGTCATCCAACACCATCACGGTCTTCTCAGCCAAGATAGAGTCAGATAGTGGAGAAAGGACCTTTGGGAAGTCAACAGAGAGATCCTCTTAGGAACATGTCAACATTACACTGTCCTTTTCCCCCTCAAATATCTCTATAGAATGGAATATCAAGGGAGGCATGTTTTATCTCAAACGATCTAACACCCAGATGCTGTAACAGCATTGCCAAAAAGGCCTTAAGAGTTGTTAAACCTTATTTTGTGAAGCTTCTTCTCCGGTAACATTGAATTGTTAACTAGGGCATACAAAACCTTTGCAAGACCAATTCTCGAGTACAGCTCGTCCTCCTGGAACCCACGCTGTATATCGGACATAAATAGGATCGAGCGGGTCCAGAGGTATTTTACGAGAAGAGTGCTCTCCACTCCTCTGCTGACAATAAAATCCTTTATGCTTCACCAGGCTCGAAATTTGGGGCTTGGACAATCTGGAACTGCACGGGACTAAAGCTTAGTACACAAAATTGTCTGCTACAACGACTACTTCAGCTTCAATCACAATAATACCCGGGCAAACAATAGATTCAAACTCAAGGTCGGGTGTCAGCAACCTGTGGCTCCAG
>JANHFT010003902.1:231823-242695 GCA_032467955.1 Pseudoxenodon macrops
GACTGGGACCAAAGGATAGCAGAGTGCAGGCATGAGGTGGAAATTCTGGCACTCGGTTAAGCAAATTTCAGAATTGTGGGCCATAAGTTCTGGAGAGCTCAAAAAGACATCAGATGACATTGCGATATCAACAAAAGGAGCCAGTCTGGAGGTTTTGTGTTCCTTTTTGGGATGGATTTAAGATCAAAGTCGAAAGGATCAATTTCCACACTTAAAACTGCACCCATCAAACCTTGAAAACAGGTCCAAATTGCATTAATTTAATTTTGTCACTTTGTTGGGCAGGAGCAACAAATGAGGTTTGGGGGAGGAGGGGAAACAGGCAGGATACAAATAATCATATCCTTGTGTAAACAGTCTGAAAATAAACAGCCTCTTTTAAAACAATGTCATCTTGTGGAACCAAGTAGAAATGCCTTCTTTGTTGTGGCCCCTTGTTTACGAAACAGCATCTCCAGAAATGAAAGATCAGGAGTTCTTGACCTCCTTGACTTTCCAGAAGTCTGTTAAGACCTAATTTTCCCCCAGATTTTAGTAGTGGGATGTTAGGGAGCCCACTATATCTGTGTCAGTTTTGTTGATTTGTTTATGTTTATATTAATATTTGCATATTCACACGAGGTTGTTTTTTTTTTTTTTTTTTTACAAATTGGTTGTTTGTTGGCCACGGTTATGTACTTAAAATGGTCGCCATATTAATTTTCTAACTAATTAAAACGAGTCTCTTATTCCTTCCACCTTAAAATCAGAAGGCACCATTCATCAGTACAGTTCTGTTTCTTCCTTCAAACTTAGAATGTTATTGTCAATTTTGCGTTTGAAAACTGATCCTCCCTACTACCAATCTCAGAGGTTTTTTTGTTTGTTTTTTTGCAGCATGTTGCACAGCTTATTTTCAGGCAATCAAAGAGACTTGTAATATGAATTGCACATGGTCTTGTAATACTTTGCAGGGTAGCTCACGGGTCTCTGTTGGTGGTGCTTGTGCACTTAGGAATATTAATTTATATTTCCATGTTTGTACTGAACTGAGTTGATTGTCACTTGGGAAGGTGGTTGCCTATGCCAAGCCTCAGGATTGGAGTTGATCTGTGTTATAATGACTAACTTCAAATTGAAAGTAGATAGTACGTATCTTTGGCTTTTAAAAAATGAGTGTAACCTCAAAGACTGAATGGAGGAAAGAAATCAAGGAGAGAACCAACCTAGAACTACAGAAAAAATTCCTGACAATTAAAACAAGTACTTCATGGAATGACTTGTCTCCAGAAGTTGTGGGCGCTCCAACACTGGAGGTTTTTAAGATGAGATTGGAGAAGCATTTGTTTGAAATGGTATAAGGCAGGAGTCAGCAACCCGTGGCTCTGGAGCCGCATGTGGCTCTTTTGTCCCTCTGCTTTGGCTCCCTGTTGCCTGTCAGTTCCACAATTGATAGTGCTTTCGGTTAGGACAGGTAGAGGAAAAAGGATGCTGCACTAGGAGGAGACTCTATGGTGGGGGAATCAGACTTCTGGTCAGCAGAGGAAAAAGGATGCCGTGCTAGGAGGAGATTCTATGGTGGGGGAACCGGACTTCCAGAATTGAATGGGGGAGGGGCTTCCAGTTAGGACCTTTGTGGCTCTTTGAGTGTTTAAGGTTGCCGACCCCTGGTATAGGGTTTCCTGCTTCACCAGGGAATTGATCTAGAAGACCTCCAAGGTCTCTTCCATCTCTGTTACTCTGTGGAGACTACAAATTTCAATACAAGAATGGTGGTGAGAAGAACTACTTAGCACTTTTCTTTTGTAGTGATGGCACTGAGTTTTTAATTAAGAATTATATCCTTCCTTTCATCCAGGGCTACACACATAGCATTTCTCTCCATTTTTCACACAACATAATTGAGCTGTAGAGAATGCATCTAGGCCAAGCTTATCCAATGGGTTCCAGGGCTGGGTGTCAAAGTGAGGGTCCCCAGAATTAAGATAAGACTACACCATATTGCTCTCAAAAATCCCCCCTCATGCTTTTGGCCCCTATAAGGGAAGCATCCCCAGTTACCAAATACAATCCCTATGTATTTTATTTTATGATAATTAACTCAATGTCTATAGCTGCCTCCTCAGCAAGCAGCTCTGGGCCTAGTTGACAAGGGTTAAAAACACTCAAACAATTTGAAAATTATTTTGGGGGGTGGATAAGAAAATAATAAGACACACCACCCTAAAAACAAAACATGGACTTCACATAAAGAAGTTATATATGCCATTCTTTTTCTACAAGGAAAAGCAGAATTGAGAAGCCTGTCTTGTCAATTTTGCTTCTGAAATGCAGAGTTTCCAGAAATGCTTCAGAATCATCCTCAAGAGAAAAATTACATGGTTCTATATAACATCTATTAGTGTAGAATTGATCAATTTACGGTTTATGTACTTCAAAAAGAACTTTTGTTGGGTTGATTTGTAACAGTCAATTAATCATTTCCTTCCTTTCTCTTTCATATTTTTTTTAGTATTTACAGGGAAAGAAAATTAAAACATAGCATGAAATAATAAATCAGCTTTCACACTCTAATCTGGAATTGGCGTAGAACATTTTTAAAAATGAGAAGAGACCTAAATAACTTTGTTTCAGCTTCACTGGAAGCAAAGCAAATCCCCCACCGTGTCAAAATCAAAAATCTTAATATCAATCTTTAAATATTATAAAAAATATTCCTTAATATGTCCCTCTGCCTTGGAATCATTTTTAGTACTTCAAACTGAAGGAATATTCAAGAACTCTCTGACAAGCATCTTAGGGCTTGGGAAGAACAATAGGTAGCCATTTCTGTCCCTCAACATTTGTGATTGTATTCCTTAAGACAACAAATCATCAAGAATCATTAATTATTGTTCTCTCCGTTGCTGCACCAGCTAGGTCGGAAACATTATTTTAAAAGCCCTCAGTTTTGGCTAGGGAATTCTGGGAATTGAAGTCCATAGTTGCTGAGAAATACTGTTCTGGAGAATCACTAGAAATGTTTCTGTTTTGTTTTTTGCAATAGGATGCTTGGTTTTAAGCATGAGACACTCTGTTTTAATCCCAAAACATTTTACACACAGAATGTCTTATACACCTCTGCCATATAGTTTCAAGATGTAAATATAGACTGACTTCAGTTTCTCTTCCTTTCTTATTTACCACTTCTATTGACATTCATATTGTCAGTTTCTTAGAACAGAGACTTTGTCCTATGGTTGTTTTTTTTTTAATTGTTCTGTAAAGTGCCATATTTCTGATGTCTTTTATTTAGATAAGGCCGAATTCAAGCAATAGCAATAGCACTTAAACTTATATACCACTTTACGGTGCTTTTACAGCCCTCTCTAAGCGGTTTATAAAGTGAGCCTATTTCTCCCAACAATCTGGCTCCTCATTTTACCCACCTTGGAAGGATGGAAAGTTGAGTCAACCTTGAAGCCTGTTGAGATTTGAATTGCCAAATTGCAGGCAGCTGGCAGTCAGCAGAAATAGCCTGCAGTACTGCACTCTAACCACTGCGCCACCACGGCTCAATCAATCAATGCCCAACATCTCTCACTATTGATTTACAATAGCGTGCATCTTTCCTTTCTTACAATCGAAAAACAAGGAAATTAACAGCAAAACAAGATAAAATATGTGGTGTGTAACAATAAATAGTAATAAAAAAAACCTCTAAAACTCAGAAATGTGAAACAGAAAGAAGCAGTAAAAGCAACACTTGTGAAGATTTTACCAAAAGTATTGGGAAACAAAAAAAAAACTATATATTTTTGTGTCCCTTTAAAAATAGGCAGTGTAGGGATCAGACATTTTTCTAATATTTTGGAGGCCATCCCGTAATCTGCTCAGGAAAAGCCATCTACCTTATTCCCATATCACTAATAGGACTGTAAGAAGGGATTGAGAAGCTGAGTGAAGTATTTTCTTTCTGGCATGTCTGCGGAAATCTGAATTCTCTCTCCAATTTAGAAGAATTCTCTCTGTGCCGTAAGAAGTTCAGCCCATGAATGAATGAATACACCATACTTGGAAATATTTCTCTTGATTTCCATCATATGTAAACTAATATTAAACACACATTTAATATCTTCCCTGTAATTTACCAGCAATCAACCTGGGAGAGCCAAATGCTTAACTTACTCACACATGGTCTTTCTTGTCCCTCCTCTCCCCCCCGCCCCCCGTTCATCCAGACCTAAACCATCTGGCAAAACACAAATATTACAATAGAAAGTGTTCACTCAAAATAAAAAGTGAGCATTTTAGAAAAAGAAATAAGGGGGAAAACTAGATAAACCTAGCAAGGGGGGAGGTTGCACAGTGCTGTTTATTCTAAGGCCCAAAGATGCATCAATGATGCTTTAAACTTGAACTTAAAGTTGCTTTCCACAGCTGCAGCTCAATCCTAAGGAAAGATAACTTTAGTTTAAAGAATTGCAGATGGCCATCTGTGCATCCCTGGACACTCTGAAACACCCCTTGGCCTTTGAAATACTGCAGAGACCTTATCTAATGCATGCTAATATTCCACAGTATTAAGAGCAGAGGTGAAATCCATTTTTTTTTTACTACCAGTTCTGTGGGCTTGGCTTGGTGGGCGTGGCAGGGAAAGGATACGGCAAAATCCCCATTCCCTCCCCACTCTGGGGCCAGCCAGAGGGGGTATTTGCCAGTTCTCTAAACGACTCAAAATTTCCGCTACCGGTTCTCCAGAACCTGCTGGATTTCACCTCTGATTAAGAGTACTTAGGATCCTTTCATTTCTCTTTCCATCCTTACCGAAACAGATTGACCCTAAATAATGAATAAGTACATAAAGTCTTTGATAACACAAATTATAGCTACAGCTTTATTGAGGCAACTTGTGGAATACGTATTTCGGAGTGACTCAGAATTGTTTTCTGTTGAAAGAAAAATCCTGTGGTGGCTTTAAAAGAATTTTATTCAACTCATGACGGTGACAGATTGCCGTTCTCAAATACTGCACATATTGTCAGGCTGGGATCAGTCTCCCCAATAACACTGCTTAAGAATACTTTGGCATTTTGGAAACCTATTGGGAAGATACTGCGGCAGGAGTCCTATGGCGTGAAGCTTGCCAATAACTTTTTTTAACTGAGTTGAATTAAGGCAGTCTCTAAGAACCAGTGGGGCAGGATCTGCTGGGAAGAAATGTAACTTTAGCCAGATATTTAAAAAGCAGTTTTATGTTTTACTGTTCATGGAAACCAAGCTCATCTCTAAATGTAGAGCAACATGCCTAATATATCTTTGGAACTGCATAGATACCTCTAATAAATTAGAATGAATGGCTTCAGGAATGTCAGACTTGGACAGTATAGAAATGTTGAGAGATGACCTTCGTTATGAAGACCGTGTTATAATATCCTTATTAGTTTCACAATTGTGAATACTGTGTTTCATGCAAATATTAAGACAGTGATGGTGAACCTTTTTCTTCTTGTGTGCCAAAAATGGTCACACTAATGTGTGCACGCCTGTTGGCACACAACTCCCCTATGCACATTGCACTGTGCATGCATTCCCCCCCACCCGCACATGTGCCCCACCATTGGGCTGTTTTTGCCCTCCGGAGGCTTCCCTGAAGCGTCTGGAGGGTGAAAAACAGCCCAATGGGATTTCTGGTTTGCCTGTTGAGGCATTTTTCAGCCTCCGGAGGAACAAAAACGCCCCTACGGGCAAACCGGAAGTCCATGCCCAAACTTCCAGTTTGCCCGTTGGGCGGTTTTTCACCCTCCGGAGGTTTCACAGAAAGCTTCTGAAGCCTCCGGAGGGGGGCGAAAAACGGCTGAAAATCAAGGCTGAAAATCAGCTGGCCAGCGTGCACATGCATGCTGGAGCTGACAGGGCAGCGCCTTGCGTGCCCTCAGAAATGGTGCCACAGGTTCACCATCACTGTACTAAGATGTGTTTTTCTGATACTGGTTACAAGTTTTTCCTCTGAGGAAAGAAAGTGGCCAAAGCCCCTAGTTCCCTTCCCAATAGATGGACATGATTACATTGTGAACTGTACATAGAAAAGAGCTGGAAAAACTTTATTCGCTAATAGAGGAGGGGGATGTCTGATGACAGGCAGGGTCTGGATTACCAAATTAATATATAAATTAAAAAGTAGAGGAACTAGAACCCATCTACGTCTCAACTCTTTCTGAGAAGTAATAACTCCAAAGGGCTGCCCCTGTGAGGAACATCTCACCATCGTTCTGGTGTGAAATGAAGGGACTTAATGAGAAGAAATCACTTTTTTTCTACTGAGGATTCCCCCCTTAGTTTGTCCCACAATATCTCCCTTGGGATTAAACCAAAAAGTGAGTCTAACTTTGTTGATTAAATCAACAAAGGCTATGAGGAAAAGAATCTCTAGGTTAGGGTATTGTTTGACCAACTGGGCCAAGCCAGTAGTTAAGAATACAGTAGATTTGAAATTGCCTACTCCTCAGTACTTTCAATCTTGTCCAATGGATTTAAGTAAAGATACTTAGCATATATCTTGCTGACTGTATTGGGCAAGCTAATGGGTCTGTAATTGGCAGGATCCGTTGGACGGCCTTTGTTTTTGTGGAATGAGATGACAAAAGCATTTCGCCAATCACTAGGAAAACACGCTGAGTTGTTAATATTAGCAAATAGGGCAGCCAATCCTGGAGCCTCCCAGTCCTTGTTCTCCCTTAGTAAATCCACAGAGGATAAAATATTCTCCTGAGACTTTTAGATTTTAGTTGTGAGATAAAATCCTTGACTTCAGATGTGTACATAGGAGCTGGATTGCCTAATGATGCCATTGTAAAAATAGTCTGGAAATAGTTCTCTTCCAAGTTCTGGTAGTATCTGGAAGTTCAAACCACAGCCATTAAGGAAGATATTAACTAAGTTCCAGAATCAAGAAGGTTTCTTGAGTTTAGCAATTACAATTAAGCTCTCTTATCCCTCTTTTATAGGTCCCCTTTTCTTTGCATTAAAAGTGGTTTTGAAGTCCTTTTTTTTTCCCCTGTAAAAATGCTGGGAGCATTTCTGGGGACTGATTACTGTAATTCAAAAGGTATTTACTGCTGTGAGCAAGGCTTTTTGTTTTTTTGCTTTAGTACAACCAGTAACAAATAGGAGTTTGGATTTAATATGGGAAAGGCTAGTACAATCTGAGAATCATTGTGATAGAGGAACCTAACGGAATAAAGATATGTTAACCCTTTTCATGAGAGTCTGCTAGGCAGAACTGAGAGTGAACGGAAAAAAAGACTCCAAGTTCAAGAGTTATAACTCTGCAGAACCATGGATTCAGAACACGCCTTCTCTTCTGTAACTAAGCCAATAGTGGACTTTTTCTAGGAATTTAGCAATTACTTTAGAATCCAGCTGGCAAATTACAGGAAGGTGTTTGCTGTTGCAGAGAGTTCCTATACAAAAATGAGTTATTCAGTGGGACATGGGTGCATGGGACAAGATATCAATCACACTGGCCACCCAGGAGCCCCCCCCCCAATTTAATTCTGTATTAGCATATCCCCTGGTGCAAATTACTCTGAGAAGGTGCAAATTATCTATTAACTGAGCCAAACAAAAACTGCACACCTCAGAGGTTAATTGTATTTTGACCTGGAAATGCAAAGTAGATCAGTTTGATTGAAAATGCAGATAAGGTAAAATTCATTGCATCCCTAGTTTAAGCTACGGTCTGTGATTTTTATATTATATTTTTTGCCTATTATTCCAGAGTTGCAGTTTAATGCTTCATTAGTTAATGGATAGTTATTTCAACCTCCCTGAACTCCATAGGGCTTCATTCTATGGAAACATATATATATATAATTAGGTGGTAGTCACTTTTTAAAAAAATTCTACCTCAAATTTGAAATTTATATCTACAGTTTGCATTTATTTTATATTACAATAATACTGCTGCATTCTGGTCTTCAGAAAACGAAGCTCACATGGGCAGGAAGCCTCAATTCACTGATAAACCATGTGAAAGTACTCTGGCCATTTGGAGTATAATGACTTTTTCACCAATCTCTTGCAAATTCAGGTATGACATTAATGATTGACAGTCTGTTGCCATTTTAATGGCAAATTAAAACGGGGGTATTGAAAATCAGAAAAACAGCTGACTCGCTCAAGGCAAGTGGATCTTCAGAAAACCTCTTTTCATCAACAATTATTTTGCATTCCTGTTTCTGTTCCATTTGCTTAAAAGCATTGAGGAAGGAACTACGGCTAATTGTCACTAAAGAAGGTCCCCATTTAGTGTAAAGGGCATAGAGAATGGCCTTGCAGGACAGTAGGAAGATCCATTACTAAGGCAGTGATCAGACAAGAATGGCTTAAGCCCATTCCATGAAACTAATTTAAGATAATGCCTTAGAAAGCCACTCCCTAATTCACATGAAGATAAAAGTGAGGAAGGGAAAAAAGCCCATTCACTCTTGCTGCTGTTCCTGTAACCTTATAGTAATAGCAATTTTAACATTCATGAGTTTTGGTTTACTTGCCTGGTCTATCCTATAGGCTGACATCTGGATTCTTGATATCTCCGTTTAAGGGCACAGAAGATAGAAGATGTACAAGCTTTTTGTCCATGGCAAGGGCTGCTGCCAGACAGAGTAGAGTAGAGTACAGTAGAGTAGAGTAGAGTATATCAGAATAGAATAGAATAGAATAGAATAGAATAGAATAGAATAGAATAGAATAGAATAGAATAGAATAGAATAGTAACAGAGTTGGAAGGGATCTTGGATGTCTTCTAGAAAAGAAATGTCCTGGATTAATAAATTAATAAAGAAATAGTCTGGATTAAATTTACTTCAAAATCATTATCCCTGCCAAAGAGAGAGGACCTGAACAGGGAGAAGGATATATATATTCTATAAGTTTTTTTTATTAGTGCAGGATCCAATCTGGGTCAGTCACCGAGACCAGAAGTTTAGTCTTCTGACCTTTTGGACTTGTGCTGGAGTCCATCCTCAGGGAATTTGTTAATTTGTGCTTGTTAATTTTTGGAAATGCCAATTTTCATTAAAACAAGAACATGAAGAATCAGTCCTCTTTCCTTCCTTCATTTTTTATTTGCAAGGGGGAAAAAGTAGAATCAACACTCACACACAGAGAGAAAGAGAGAGAGAGAGAGAGAGAGGTAAAGAATATCAGCAGTGTCCACCATCCTACTGTACAGACATCTAATTCTCAGGATATATGTTGGTCACACTCCCCAGATTTCACAAAATAATTCGGCTGTTTTGGTCCAGGAACAATCTGAACTCTTACAATATTGCATTTTACATTCCAAAGGCCACAAGAAAGGCTTTTAAAATCTAGCTCTCTGCAAACACCCTATAAAAAGCAGTCTTGTCACACCAGGTGGCAATACCTAGTCAACCTTGGCTAATCTCCAAAAAAGAAAAGAAAAAAAAAGAAAAAAAACCTGAGCAGGCTCAGATCCAGCTAGTAGTTGGGTGGGAAAGTATAAAGAAATTCCAGTGCTTTAGCTAGTCTGGAAAATTGAAAAAACACCTTGCAAATGTTTTTGTTAAGAAAACTGCAGAGAGATGTCCACCTAATTGCTACAAGTCAAGCCCAACTCCATCCAAATGAGTTCTATGCTGAAAACTTTCCCTCTTGTTTCTTGGAAGGATTTATTCAACAATGACAGTATCCAGTATATTTTTATTTTCCTTCCAGTAATACTTCACAGAAACAGACAATGGAGTGATGCCTAAAAGAAGAAATAGTTGAGTGAAATATTCTTGAAAGGTCCATAACCTGTTGCCATTTTGAGTGATCATAATACTTTTTTTTTTTTTGCAATATGCAATGTTGTCCCGAATTTATTTCAAAGGTGGGAGATTTGGAGGGCTGTCTAGTAAGAGGATTGCACAGTAAAAGCTTTGTCTGACAGCCCTGTACTGTCATTCAGACAATTGTTTTTCTTTATAGTGCTGCAATATTTCCCTGCACTTGCATTTTATATAGGAAAAATAGAATAGCTGTGCAATGATGTATATGATGCATACATCCATACATTGTTTGATTTTTCATTGCTTAGGATAAAAAGTAATAAATATCTTAAAAGCCATGCAAATGAAACCAGCAGAACATTAACCAATTAATTGGAATCATTGGGGAATTATGGATAGTATTGGCAGTCATTTCTGGTAGAAATTCTGGCAGTTTCAGCCCCAGTACATTTCCAAAGAGCTGAGATATTAGCTTAGTGGTAGTGCAAAAAAAGAAAAAAAGATTGAGGGATCAAAACATCCTGTGCCCAGAAAGTGACATTAAAGTTAAAAAAAGAGCTTGAAGATGCACTCTTTACTTTAAAAGTTTGGATGCATGATGCAGTTACTCACCAGGGAGGCAAAAGCCCTCTGCAAATACATCCTACTTGAGATAAGCAAATATTGAGACAAGTTAAGGGCCTATGATTTGAATAACCGTATTGTATGCACCAATGATCCAGTGGTAAATTAAAATATTTGGCTTCACTGTATGTGATTATGGCATTGCACTATCTACATCCAGGGTCCTTTTTCATTCCTCCTTGTCCCCATTCTTCCCTCCCTCACAGATGCCCCGTCTCCTTTTATGAATATTTCAGACATTGAAAAGATGTAGAGTAGGATGCAGGAAAGGAAGATAATCTGTTCTTCTGCCAGATGCTGTTCATTGGTGGATAGATACCGTTCAGTATAAGGCCCAGTCTTCAAGGCAGTTCATAACTTCTGAAAATTGTATTGTTTTTCCAGGCTAGGCATTCATACCAATATCATTGGTAGAAGATACTTATTACCATGTCTTCCCGAAAATAAGTTAGGCTCAAAAATAATAAGACCTCCCCAAAAATAAGGCCAAGCG
>JANHFT010003902.1:248026-261740 GCA_032467955.1 Pseudoxenodon macrops
CTATCTATCTATCTATCTATCTATCTATCTATCTATCTATCTATCTATCTATCTATCTATCTATCTATCTATCTTACATAGTCATAGATCTCACAAGCATGAGACTTTTCCAATGCAATTTGTAGAGAAGTATATATTATTAATTAATTGATTTTTTAAATCAAACTATCCATATTAAAAAAAGCGTACAGAAAATTTGTGGAAACCCAAGTGCATCAGGCAACATTGCAAACACAAATGCAGACAGGAACCCTGTTTTCCAAGCTGCAATCTTTAAAGCAAACCTTTAAAAAAAAACCACACACATTCTCAAGTTCAGTAAACGGAAGTTAAGAGCTTGACAAATATGATTGACGGAAATCTTGCCTCTTGAAATGAACATGTTTGCCCCGTCTGATTCTCTGCCCCACTGTGGAAATGTACGCCACTAGCCTCCTTGAAGACCATCCTGTTCTGATGCTCTAGTTTTTGCAATCTAATAACTTTTCGAGGTTCAGGGGGTGTTCATAGGATAAGGTTAAAAAGAAAAAAGAAAACCAAAAGACTGCAGTGCAATTGAAATTCTGCCCCTTTTTCATACGCAAGGCATGTTAAAAAAAAAATCAGGCAGAGTTTATATAGCACATTATATATAGCATCTAGAGTGGCACCATTTTGACTTAATTTAGATGTGCTTCATAAATACCATAACTTTTGAACATTTTGTTTATTTCATTTCCCATTGACTTTGCTCGTCTGAAGGTTCGCAAAAGGGAATCACATGACCCCGGGACACTGCAACCGTCATAAATACAAGTCAGTTGCCAAGCGTGACCCATGGGGAAATTGCCATAAGGGTGAAAAACGGTCATAAATCACTTTTTTCAGTGCCACTGTAATTTTGATTAATTCAAAGTTAATTAATTCACTTTGATTAATTCAGAGAGCTTTTCCTGATTCAGATCCTGATCTACTTCGCTTCCGCTGCTTTTTCAATACATACAAATGAACACTTCCCTCAGTGCCAGCCAATCCCATTTTGGGTGTCCCGCTGCCTTCGAACAGGAAAAATGTCACATTTCCAAACAGGTTGATGTCTTTAAATAAAAAGGAAACGTCCTTACAATGCTTAGAGGGCTGTTTTTTTTCTCTTCATTCTAAGTACTTAACCCTGCAAACACAAAATGTGCTGATAAATAAAACAGCTTGTAATGTCATCCTACTTGTTTACACAAAGGAAATGACCCCACAGTTCCCTCCTTAAGGTTGCTGCTCACCTTTTTTTTAATTTTACCTAAATTCTATTTTTAGCATTTCAAAAGACCAAAAACTTTCCATTGAAGATCTGCTCTTCTCATTTCCTGGGTAAAGAAAACAGGAAGCCTTTAAAAAAAAAAGAGAGGGAAAAAAGGTATATATAAAGTCTTCAGTCAGGGTTTCTCCTGAAACTAGATCCATATCACCCCCTGCTGGCAATTCTAAGACATTGCAAGACTTTAGAAACCGGCAATTTCAATTAAGGCCTAGCTTTGTTTAAAAAAAAAAACCACACACACAATTAATTAGATGTCTTAAGTATAACTGAAGACACACACATCCTGCATATTGATTAAATGCTTAGAGCACTTAGCAAACATAACCCCGACATGATAAGATGCATTGACGACATTTGAAGAACAATCTTGTATGTTAATTACACAGTCCCATCAACAAGTATGAATAAGAACACGGTCTAAAATGCTTCTCTTTTTTCCCCCCAGATAGTTGCAAGAGAAAAGCTTGGAATATTTTTGAGTTCATTGATTTTTTAAAAATATTTTTCTATATACATTTTCAACCTTAGTTAAAATCTTTAAAAGTGTGTTGTTGTGTTAGATCTGTAGTTTTCAGGGTTCTAGTTGTTTTTAATTGAGAAGGCTCAATCCTGATTTGCATCCTCTGTGTTTCCCTCTATGTACAGTATAACAGGTAATAAGTAATGTACTGAACAATTACAAAATCTATAGAATAAGCAATGTTCTTAATAACCATTACAACTTGAAAATGTTGAGTTATGACCGGTCCAGATAATCCTCAAAATACAACCTGTTGCTTAGCAATTGTTTTGGGTTACGACTGACCACCTTGGGGCTATTTGCGATCCAGATTCAAAGTTCTGACCCTTCCCCTGTGTTCACACAATCACATTTTGGGCAACTGATCCGCAATTGCACCCGTTTGCACTATTCAGCGGTCATGTGACCACAATTTACAATATATATTTTTTTTGCTAGAAACTAGCACTTACTTCCTATTTCTGGCAAAAGAAACAACCATTACAGACAATAGATTCATTTAACGACTGTTATATTTGCTTAACATCCACAGTGATTCACTTAACAACTGCCGCAAAAAGGTCCCAAAACCTCATAGGGTAACACACTTAATGTCCAGCATGAATTGTGATCATAATTTTGAGCTTTAATGACAGTCGTAAGTCAAGGAATACCTGTGTTTGAAGCAAGTAGAGCTTTTGAGTCACCGGACCTGCCCATTATATGGAAGAATTTTGCATGGCCATTGTTCCTTCAGATGATTGCCTCAAATTCCACCACCAGATATCCAATTCAGGGGTGGGCAACTATGGCAACTTTACGACTTGTGGACTTAAATTCTCAGAATTCATAAACCAGCCAACTTTATGACTAGTGGACTTCAACTCCCAGATTTCCTGAGGCAGCTGACTCAGGAATTCTGGAAGTTGAAGTCCATAGGCCGTAAAGCCATAGTTGCCCATCTCTGATATAAGCCCATCTTGATATACCAATGATCCTATCTGTTAATTTTCATGCTTGCTGAGACCCGAATGTACACAACCTCATGGTCTGATTCCAGAGCATTCCAGTCTCCACTGTGACATTCCCAAAATATGTCAGAATGTCCCTGCCCCTTACAGAGCCAATGTATTATATTCTAGAATTTGTTATTCTGGAATAGAAAGCGGTACAGAGCGTTCTGGACATGGGGGAAAAGGTCAGCGAAAGCTGGGATGGAGGTAAAGAGAATGAGGAGAACAGCAACGACACAACAATTTCATTTTTTCTCTTAGAAACAAAGGGGCTGTGTTGCTTGGCGAAACAGCTTTGAAAGGTGCTTCATCTGAACCTTTGTCAAAGTAACAAAGCCACTCCCTTGTAATTTCCACAGCCCTACAAATAGCTCTTTCCTCCCTTTTTCTCAACAACCAGCATTCGGAAACACACTCCAGGTCTAATGTATAATCATAATAACTAACAGCCATTAAAACCTCTACGAACGTATCTAATCACCTTTCTAGAGTTATCCCAATCTGCAGCAGTCGCAGTATTTTCTGGAAGCAGCTCCACGGTTTAAATAAGAGCTGTGGGGGAAATACAGCTGCTACCTTCGAGCAATCCTGATTTATAGTCTTTATAATCTCACCATGTTGCCTTCCACTTTATTCATAACTTTGTCAGCCCAGTTGAGCATCACATATAGATAGTCCGCGATTTACAGCTGTGACCATTCAAAGTTACAATGGCACTGAAAAAAGTGATTTAGGATCGTTTTTCACAGTTAACTACCATTGCATGGTCACGTGATCAAAATTCAGATGCTTGGCAGCTGACTCATATTTATGACGGTTGCAGTGTGCCAGGATCACATGATCCCCTTTTTGTGACCTTCTGACAAGCAAAGCCAATGGGGAAGCCAGGTTAATTTAACAACTGCAGGAATTGACTTAATAATTGTGGCAAGTAGAGTTGTAAAAACGGAGCAAAATTCACTTAACAACTGTCTCGCTTAGCAGCAGAAATGTTAGGTTGAATTGTGGTCGTAAATCAAGGATTACCTATTCCACCTTTCTTCTTTTAAGAGCTGACCTCATTATTCTGAAACAGTTTGGCTGCATTTTTTTGCCCAACACAGTCACTATTACATAATGACCAAAATTTTGCTCAGAAATGCAGACTGCAACTTAAATTAGTAACAATAACAACAGTAATTATGGGCCAGCTCTGTAGGTTCTTAGTGACCAGACCAGACTTTTGCTTTCTGTGCTATATGTGTAGGTTTTACGTGGACATCAATAGTAACAATACCATATTCTACAGGTGATTGCACAATACGGTGCTTTGTCTCTAATATATAGCAAAATGGGTTTGTTTAGTCACTTCCAAGATTTGCAGCCTCATAGGCATTTTGCCAAGACTGTCTGTCAGTAACAGCTTCATTGAGTTTTTGCAGTTAATATCAGCTTAGTGAAGAAAATTTGAGCAACGTAGAATATACCAGTACATTAGCAAGCAGAATTTTACTGTGAGAAATCACCAATATGTTTATTAAACAGTGGAGAGTATAAACGTATTGAGGGTATTTTGTACACTGCCTAGTGAGAACTCTTCTCACCTAACCAAGCTATGCAGTTAACAGGGCCATTAGTTTACCAAGTCACAATCTGACTGGCACTGCAGAATATGGTTTGAATGATCCGGAGTTGGTACAAAACATGAAAAATGAGAATGAGCTTGCAAGAATGTTCCCTCTGCAATCTGGACAGGATTCAGTAATCAAAGTTCATTACATCTGTGTCGATCCTGTATTTATAAAAGTCAGTGAAGTGTTGCATTATTATATTACATTACTTTAAATAAACCAGAAATGAAAACTCCCATTCCTTCCAGGAATCCAGGAACGTTTCCCTCCCCCCCCCCTTTTCTTTCCATCTTCTTTACAGTTTGCAAGCTACTTGAGGCTGAACAATAATGATGGACTGAAGAGCCATCTAAGCAGGCTTCATGGCTGCACTCCAGCAGTTGGGACTTGTCATTGCCAGATTGTCCTAATCTTAACCCATTATTGAATACCAGCTTTTCAACAGCAACCACACAGGTGGCTTTATGTTAGATTCTTTCGTATTTTCTGCACAGTAACGTTTCTGCTTTTGTGTTTCTTTTCCCCCACCAGTTAATGAAATTATCAGGAAAGAATTTTCTGGACTCCCTGCCAGAAGTCAGACATAGAAGATGAGATTCATGAGACAACTTTTGCAAAATCCATCCGTATCTGACTTCTAAGATTCTTCTCTTGTCCTGCCTGCCTTTTGTTTTTCCTCAACTGATCATCTCAAGGCACCAGTTCAACACCAGGAACAATGCACTGGCATCCAGCTGACAATTTTATGTAAGCCACTCAGCACCTCTCATTGTAAACATCAAAGCAAACTCTCTTCCTTTTGTCCAAAGATCATGCAGTTCTCATGTAACCTTGCAAGTGCCTGACGTAGATTACTGAAGTGTCTTAAGGATGCGTACATGGACTAGAAATGACAATTGAGGGGAAAAGGTCCAGAAACTTTGATTGAACTAAAGTATGGTTGTGTACATGAATGCATGTTATAGACGCTGGATGAATTTTACAATTGCCAACTCAACAAAAAAATGATGAAATTAGGTTTCTCAAACGGTCACAATGCATAGCCAGAAACAAAATTTAAAACTTCCAATACTCAAGCATTGAACCTCCTTCCCTTAAATGAAAGGGAACAGATCTACGTATGCAACATTATTTTTATTCTTTTTTCAAACAGAAGCATGACAATTGCACTCTGCACAGATTCACAGGTGTTTTAAAAAAATGTTTTTTAAAAAAACCTCAAAGTGCAACAAGGAGGCTGCTGCAATGGAAAATGGATGAAAATCATCTGGTGTGGGCAAATGTAAAGTAGCTTTTTAGTTGTAGCTTTGTCAGATCTTTGCTCTATTTTTAGATGCACCAAAGCCATATTTTCAGTGGACTAGAAAGTATGTAAACTCAAAACACAACGCAGTCAACAATTAAGCATTTTTTTAAAAACCAAACAACATCTACACAGAAGAGAGCTGAACTTGCATTTGAAACTGAAATGAATGTTAATGCTAAAATATTTAACTTTAGCTGGAGTTGCATTCTATTCCACACTGTTCTATGCAGCATTTCACTGTACAGTGTACAGATTTGAAACTGATTTATTTCAGATTCTTTCCTTTCCATACAAATAACAAAAGTTTTTTTTAATGTAAATCAATCATCTCAGTTTGATTTGGAAACTGCTTTTATGGTTTAACAGTGGAACTTTTGCAGATCTATCCAATCATTCAACTCATGGCAAAAATCACAACATGGCATAATTATATTCATAGGGAATGTGAGATACTAAGTAACTTAATCGGTTAAGCATAGAAATGTGTGATGAAGAGTAATTTAATTGGTTAAAGCAAGTAGGACTTGAATGATTTATTCATTCTAGCAGCTATCAAATTATCCAAAAATCTCAGAGCCTCTTTTTATTTGTGCTACAATAAGTTTTTCCCTCCAAAATGTATTTTTTTTCTACTGAGGATTATCATTATGCATTCTGCATTTAGATGTTATTTCTCTAAAAATTTTGTTGCCAGAAGAAGCCACAACATATTTTTTACTCTTTTGCCCAATATGTTGTAGTTTCTTTTCTTCATCCTTTGCAAAATTAAAACTGTAGATCAGTCTGTGTAACTGACGTGGTACAAATTGGAAGTGCATAATTTTCAGGCATACGTGGACTTATCCACATTCCATCAAATAAGGTTCTTAAAGAACTGATTAAAAACTAATAAAACTATTGTAATTACCAGCTAATAATTAGATTTTGGTTTCTTGAGGATTGGTTCCAATGTTCAAATTTATAAATGGGCATGGAAAGTAGGACTGATAAGAATAAGATAAGAATAAGAATTTGCAATATATGTATCTATGCAATACAAGAAAGCATAGCTACTTTCAAGGAGTTATGATGGAAACTTTTTCTCCATATTTTCCTAAGCTTAATTCAAGAGAAGTGAAATAAAGGAAATGATGAAAACAAACTGAATTGGATAGTAGTAGAGATAAGTACAAAAATAATTTTCTAGTTATGACTAACCTAACTCCTCAAAGTTAAGTAAAAACTTTTATTATATGAATCAGTTTTCAGTTTCACTTCAAATTATCCTTTAATGCCAGTCCTTGAATACACTTCATAATCATTTTCACCACTAATCCTCAAATGTTTGTCTAGGTACCTGAATTTCAGATCACAACTTGGAGTCATTTTTGTGCCAAGTATAAAATACCAAAGAAACTTCCTATTTGAATTTCTTTGCTGGGTTATTGTTCTTCTACAAGAATTCCATCGTTTTATACAACTTGTTTATCTTGATCTGTCTAATCTATAGAGAGTTTCAAGGATGTGATGCAACCTTGCTTTGGCATTTAAGCTCTAAAACACCAGCTCTAGGAAATAAATTCTTGACAAAGGTAATAGTATTTTTGGATAAAAAGTAAAGTGTCCTTTGAGTTGAGCTTAATTCTATAAGAACATTGCCATCCTTGGTTTACATACAATAGTAAATCCCTGTGTCAGTTTATTTTTACCTAGGTTTCTGACTTATAACTACTGTTTCTTTGTAGAGATGGGTTTATATATCTCACTAAGCAAAAAACACAACCAATCACCTAATGGCTTAATATTATTTGTGAATAATATTAATATTCACGTTATTTATGCCAGGGAATTACTGCAGAGGATGAAAAATATCACTCCAGAATTATAGAGCTGCAATTCTTGATGATCCAACTACTTTATCAAATGTTCTTACAAACTCTTGTAAAGACGTAAACATGAAAAGTAGTCATAAAGTTCTTAGTTCTCTTCATTTCCTATGGATTGAAACCATGACAACAGGACGGCCATATTGCTTCTTTGTCTGCTTCTCGGCAATATCTTAAAAAAAACCAGAGCATTGTATTCTTATCTTAAGCGCCTTCCTTATCTGCTGCATTATACATTCATTTATGTGTGGTATAGACTACATGTTTTTTAAATATATATATATATATATAATGGCTACATGTTGGCAAGCTGTCTTACTGTGTCTGATTTAGAATATTTAGCAAGCAACCATTTGCTCATACTAAAGCCTTAACCAAATATATATTTCTCAAGCAAAGGCATTCCGCTACAGATGTTTGTCTTAAAGAATAACTGGATACATTTAAGATAGTACAGGTAATTCTGAAACGTTCAACGAATGAAATTATTTATTTTGGTTTCGCAATAGTTCTACAGTGTTAACATTTGTAAACTTCATGTAAACTTTTTTTTTTAATTATTACTTTGGTCTAAAGAAACATTAGATTTGCCTTGGACAATTAACTGCCTTGTGTGAGCAATTTGTTCTCAGTTTATCTGGAAATCAGCCATAGCTGCATATGAGGAAATTCTTTTTTTTTTCTCCCTCAGTTATCTGAAAGCTTCATGACAAGTGCCTTCCTGTCATTGTACCAAAAGTCCTCACAAAGCATTGTCTATCAAGTGAACAACTGTAATGCATTTTCCATTAGTGTTTTATTATGCTAAAATCAAAGCAGTTTATTGTATCTCAATGGCATTTTTTCTTTCAACATTATTATTTCTTAATCACAGTTTAGGCCTACAGATTACAGGATGGGCGTCTGTAAATTTTGCACTAAATAGATGAAGTCGTCCATCTTAATATGTAAACAGACAGATGGTGTTGGGGTGGCAACTCATGCTAGTAAGAGCTTTTCATAGTTTGGAATGCATTTGGCATTAAAGAATACCAAAGAAAAACTGGACGTGAGGATGTTTTGTGATTTGAATGGATATTTTTTTTCTTCTTCATTGTGAGGAATTCTTTTTTCCTTTTCCTTTCCTCTAGTTTTTGATCTGTGTGTTTAGAGGAGAAATGTAGGCTTCTTTGAATAATAGCGATACTGAGATGGAAAGAATACCAAAATACTTATTCCTTGCATTTGGTTAATACTGGCTGTGGGGTGAATCCAGAAAAATTGAAGCACTTTTCCATGTATCTTTTGCTAGACAATAGTTTAATATAATAATTTGTTATTCCCTTTATTCTGTTCAACATCCGGCCTGCTTGTGTCATAGATATCTAATATAGAAAGCATTATTCCATTGAATTTAGAGAGAAAATTTCTGAAACATGTGTTTTAACTCAGTCATTTTCAAAATGTCCTGATTCTATACCTCCCTAAAATAATAAATGGATTTGAATAACTAAATGAATAAAACAAATCCATTCTTAGGAGTTAGAGTTGGGCAAGAAATAAATACCCCACTTACTAAAAGATATGTCATTAGCATCATAAATGTTTGACTTAAATCTTAATTGGATGAGCGCTGTGGTTATACTGGTCATTTAAAACGCTTATCTTCCCACCCACCAAAAAATTCCATTTTGAAAGGCCAAAAATTGAACATAATATTGAAAGTTACTTCTATAGTCACACCCAAATTGCAGATATTCTATTACAGGCCGTATGGGAAGTCACCACTTGGCGGGAATTTGTCAGCTGGCATCAATCACAGTGCTGCTTTGATTGGCAAATGGTGCTGACGGTTGGCTAGACCCAAAGGTTTAGCTGTCCTGGGCTTTTCTCTTAGGCAAATCACAAATGGGCATTGACAGCCTTCCTGCCTGCTTTGTCTGGGCAAGTCTGATCAACTAAAAATGCTGTAAACCACACCCCCATACCCGCTACTCCTCCCCCCCTCCCCGAGGTTCACAATCCATCCTTTTGAGAATCTCTGTTTTTCCTCACACATTAGCGGTCGCAGGATTTGAGAAGATGCACATGTCTTTGGCTTGATTGGACTCTGCCTATCTACACATCTTACTTGGAATGCATCACGTTATAAACATTTGCAAAGAGAGCATTTGATTATGTAGAAAAGCTGCTTCTTGACTGTTGGTTTCAACCCATTGTCGGGATTAGCTAGCCTGTTGTATTTTGGGAGGGGGGATGAGGGTGTTATATATATTGTACTATAAGATTTTTTTTTTTTAAAGGAGAAATTATCTACGATATTTTCTGGTTGCTACAAAAAAAATGAGAGGCCTCCGTGGTGGTGTTTCTAAATAGTGTGTCTTTTCTTCAGCTGAAGCCTTCAGAAATATTACTCTATTGGAGGCAAGTACTGTTGAACTCACTGAGTGTAATCTTGTGCCTATGGAGAGCAGTATGTGAGGAAGCTCCCTCAGGGTTTCTTAAATAAATTCTTTCCTTAACCAGCTGCTTCGCCTCGTGCTCTCCCAGAGAATCAAGCAAGGGCTGGACAAAAAACACCGCTTCCTCTAATGCTGTGATTTTGCTGGACACCCTGAAAACCAGTCCTATAGACTCATAACATACGTGACCTTCATAGATGCTTTAGTGCAGGGGTGTCAAATTCAATTTCATTGAGGGCCACATCAGGGTTGTGTTTGACCTCAGGGGGCTGGGGTGGGCGTGGCCGGGGTAGGCGTGGCAAGCTTGATGTCATTCCTGTCAGGGGCGCCTGTGGCGGCCTGAGCGCTCTGCCAACAAAAACAGTCTCCTGATCTCTGTTTTCAGCTGCCATGGCTTCCTGCAACCCTCTGCCAGCGGGCCAGATCTAAGTACCCTGTGGGCCGGATCTGGCCCTCGGGCCTTAAGTTTCACACCTTTGCTTTACTGCCTATTTGATATGATCCATGAATCATCCTTTATTTTGATACATTGGATGATTAAGTATACAAACAAAGAAACTGCATTTCCCCCCGTAATTTCAGCTGTACTAACTTGCAAATGTCTGTCGTCTGCTTCACTGGCCAATCAGTAATCCTGCTTGTAAAAAAATTGTTTATTTCTGAATGCCTGTATATAACAAATTTAGCAAGTTGGTATCTGCATCTCTCTGGATTTCCAGGGCATTGTGCATAGTGTTGAAGGAAGGTGCTGAGAGCAATTGTATAGATTCATTTAGGCCAAAATTGTATTATGCCAAGTCCTCTTGCACGGGGCCTGTGAGAGACTGAGAATTTTGACAATCCCAGTTTCTCTTTAAAAAAAAGTTTGAAACAGTTTCAAAGATGGATACCTGAAAATAAGTTGACAAAAAAAAAAGATCTGAAAGGAAGATGCAATAAAAAGGGTGCATAAATGTATCCTAAAACTCTTCATGAGGAAAAGGACTGTCATAATTAGTAGACTGTAAATCAGTATTTTTCAACCTTGGCAACTTGAATATGTATGGATTTCAACTGCCAGAATTCTGGGTATTGAAACCCCCATATCCTCAAGCTGCCAAGGTTGAGAAACACTGCTGTAAATAATAAGCACAATAAATTGCAATCCATAGTTACATTTTCTTTTTAATCGGATAACTGGTGTCTCAGGAATGTGGTTATTATATACCCTATCAATAGACCGGTAAATTTTTGTGTTGGAGAAAATGAAATGCAAGTCATGTTATGCACATAATTATTCCGCTTGTGTTGTAATGTATCCTCATTCCTGTTCGTTCCTGATATCAGTTGCCATCAAATGGTGACAAAGAACGTGGATTGTAAAATATATCAAAACCCAGTCTGCTGTTATTGAGGTTCTCTCCCATCCTCACCCAACCCCCAATCTCATGTCTCTCAATTAATTCAGCAGCTTTTAAAGGTTTCAGTGAATTACTAAGCACCACTTGGAATTGCTATTGAAAAATGAGGTTTAACATGAGGTAATGCCCCAAAGACAAAATTAAGACTACTGTCTCAGTACTCATGTTTGAGGTATTGTTTGTGTGTGAGAGATAGAGAGAGAGAAAGAAATGTTCAATTATGCCATTGAATTCCAGCTGCTACTTGTCTAGTATGAGAAGCTTTGCAATCCTGTCCTTCTTGTGGGCTTCCCAGAAATATCTGGCTGACCACTGTGTGAACAGGAGGCTGAACTTTATCTGATCAGATGGAGCTCTTCTCAAACGAGACCAAAGATTTCCGATTTTCCAAATCCGCAGGCCAAATTAATGAACTCCTATACCTCCAAATTAAAAGAATGACATCTCCCAATGGTACATTTTGGCTTAAAATGATTCTTTGCTTCTGCTTCCTAGTCATCAACATGTTTTACAAGCAGGAATTCCAAACAAACTTTTAAAATAAACTGCCCTAAGAAGCAATTCAACATGGGGAAATAAGGTTTCTTTGGGTGGCAAGGAAGTCAAAATGAACATGTATTTCCAAGTGCGGCAAGGTAAATATTCAGCCTGGGTTGCAGTAAGTCATGCCTGCTTAATTCAGTCACAGAGTCATAGACATAAATGGAAAGCAGCTTTATTGCTCAAATTTTAACACATGACTAAACTGCTCGCTCACCTATTTTTAACTAAAAACCAAAAAAAAAAAACCAAAAACCCCACAGGAACAGTGGGTTGTATCTGTTCTATTGCCCCCCCCTTGTTATGTTTTAATCTCAAGTTTAATTGTGATTTTGCTTTTTTGTAAAATATTTTTATACAGCTTGTATTATTAAAGTTCAGCAATAAATTGAAGGACAAAGAGCTACTTCCGTTGTTCTTGTACTTTGTACTTCGTTGCAGTTAAAAGAAAGATTATTATGATCCAATGAACAATGTCCGTAGGAACACTCAACCGGGGTGTGTTTTTGTGTGTGTGTGTGTGTATGTGGGGGAGCTCTAATCATTCCATGTGTGGCAGTCAGCCTGATCCAATTAAACCATTCACTTAACCATGAAGCAAGAACTTAATGGGGTGTGATCAGGACTAGATGTACTCAACAGCTCCCTTGATAGCCGAGCTACTAAATCTCCCCCTTAAAGCAAACTGTTGTGCAACCCTATTTTATCAAGTAGGGTTGAACTGGGGGGGAGGGATCATTTACCCAATCAGTTATTATCTGGAGACTGACTGCAAACACTTGGTAGCAGTGGCGGGATTCAAAATTTTTCACTGCCGGTTCTGTGGGCGTGGCTTGGTGGGTGTGGCAGGGGAAGGACACTGTAAAATCTCCATTCCCAACCTACTCCAGTAGAAGGTTACTGCAAAATCCCCATTTCCTCCCAATTGTCTGGAACTCGGGAGGCAGAGAATAGATGAGGGCGGGGCCAGTCAGAGGTGGTATTAACCGGTTTTCCAAACTACTCAAAATTTCCCCTACCAGTTCTCCAGAACTGGTCAGAATCTGCTGAATCCCACCTGTGCTTGGTAGTAAGCCATTTTTACTGAAAATGGGGAAAAAATGAATTGCTGATTAAAAAGATTTGTTGGGAAGAAGAGAATGATAGGAGAGTGAAGATGGTAACTGTTATGTTTGCCACAAAGTAGATGGGAAGTCACTCCATTAGATCATTTTCTTTTTCTTGCTTTTTTGTTATCCACATTTTCTTTTATCCTTTTATCCTCTTTTTCTATTCCTTCTGTGTTTATCTAGTTTTCTAAATCTCTATTTTAATAAAAAAAACATTCATAAAATAAGTAATCAATTTATATTGTTGCCCAACTCACAAACAGTAAGAGATCTGAGCTGGTCATTGTCTTTCAGCCCTACCAACTTCATGGAATTGTTTAGGGAATGAATATCTTTTTCCACGTTATCCTGATTTGGACAAAAGTTGGGATATGTTTCTAATAAATGAAAAGACAGTTTTATGTCTTTTTTGTTTTATTTTAAATGGACAAAATTCCATTTTATCAAATGCATAGAGTGTCCCAAAGATGCTTTTTCGAAAGGCAGGTGGACTTTCTGGTTTTTCTTCACAGATGTTTCACTTCTCATCCAAGAAGCTTCTTCAGCTTTGGAAACATCTTCAAAGAAAAACCAGAAAGTCCAGTTGCCTCTTGAAAAAGCACCTTTGGGACAACCATGACCCGGATGACTGAGAATC
>JANHFT010003903.1:12307-26441 GCA_032467955.1 Pseudoxenodon macrops
ATAGAATAGAATAGAATAGAATAGAATAGAATAGAATAGAATAGAATAGAATAGAATAGAATAGAATATTGGCCAAGGGTGATAGACACACAAGGAATTTGTCTCTGATTCATGAGCTCGCAGTGTACATACAAACAGCAAGTAATAGGTCACAGATCATAAATCATAGTTAAAATCATTAATCATAAGCTGCAAACAACAATTCCTAACTCACAAGATACCATAGGAGAAGATAGTAGGAAAGAGGAGGAGATGAGAAAAGATGAAAAATGAGCAGATGCAATTTGAAAATTAAGACATTGGCAACTGGGACATCCAGTTTCTAGTAGAAGGAACAGGAAATTAGTCAGAGTACATATGCAGAAAAGTACCCATTATTGCTGTTTCTTGAATGCTCTGATTAATTCCTCCTGGGCGGTGAGGGCTAGTAGTACAGTAGCCATTCAGCATGCATTGATTTTGCCCTCTTGCTATTCTTGTCGACATACTGTTTATCCATTTGGTTTGCTTCTCGATGTGCTTCTCCTGCTATCAGCAATGTAGAAATCTGTTTAGCGATCCAATCTCTTGGGGGAAGGGAAGGGAGCAGCAGTAACAAAAGCATTGCATGGATTTGCCTGTGAACTGGGTCAGGGCATCCAAATTAGAGCATGAAATCAGCAGATGTGAGTTGCAGTGGTTGCTCCTTTTCAAACAGAGTCCATGATGGTTAGAAGGAGACACATTCTCTCCTTCTCTTCCCAAAGGTTTGTTCATTCTTTTAATCAACGGTTACAGTGTAAGAGGAATGCAACAGAGTAATCCAGAGCATTTTTGTTAAGCTTTATTTATTTATTTAGTGCATAAGATTACAGACAAAGAATAAACATGATTGTGAATATCTAAGATGTACAAGCATGGTTATGAGTACATGATATTTTACAAATACATGGGGACATTAAGACAGGGACGGTAGGCACGTTGGTGCGCTTATGCATGCCCCTTACAGACCTCTTAGGAATGGGGTGATATCAATGGTAGACAGTCTAAGGTTAAAGCTTTGGGGGTTTGGGGAAGAAACTACAGAGTCAGGTAATGTATTCCAGGCATTGATTACTCTGTTGCTGAAGTCGATTTTTTTGCAATCAAGTTTGTATCTATTTACGTTAAGTTTGTATCTATTGTGAGCTCCTGTATTGTTGCGGTTGAAGCTGAAGTAGTCATTGACAGGTAGGACATTGTAGCAAATAATTTTGTGTGTTACGCTTAGGTCAAATATCTTAATAAAGTAACTAATAAAAAAGAATTGGAGGTTCCTAAACAATTTCCAAGATTCTGTGCCTTACACCTAATTATTAATTACATTAAAGTTCCTTCTTAAAGCGTGGATAAATCTTCTTTCCTTATATATATATTTGGGGCGAAAAGCATTTTAAAAAGCATCTGTTGAAATATGTACAATTCTTAGAAAGTATCTATCCAACTGAACATGGGTATTCATGGAGGGTGCAAAATCATGCATTTATCTCACAAAAAGCAACTGGGCTTTGCTTTTTTTTTGAAGACGTTTCACTTCTCATCCAAGAAGCTTCTTCAGTTCTGGGACAAGTCAGGAACTGGTTCATTCTCATCTAGAGAGGTATCTGGGGAAGTGTCTGTGGGAGTCATCAGACATAAGTACATGCCAGTTGCTAAGTGCCTAAATTTTGATCACGTGACCACCAGGATGCTGCAATGGTCGTTAAGTGTGACAAAATGGTCATGTCTCTTTTTTTCAGTGCTGATGTAACTCCAAATGGTCATTAAACAATTTGTGGTAAGTCTACCTGTATCAATTTTGTAGTTCTTTTCTCAGTTTCCAAAATAAGAACACCTTTTCATGCTACTTTAAGCTGATGTGACAAAAGTCACAAGTGCACTGGATCATCACAACAGTTTGGTTTCTAAATTGTGCCTATGCAAATGGACCACAATAATTCAGGGCGAGTTCACTCATTACAAAATGGCTGCCCACACTTACAAAATTAACCCAGACATTTTGGCTCAATAAACTATAGTTTAAACAAATTGCATGCTCTTTCTTTCACCCCAGCGAGTAAACTACTAAGAAAACAGATATCTTTGACTGTGTTGCCAGGATACACTAACTAAACTTATCTTTAATGGTTAACGTACGTAATTATATGTTAAGAGTCTCATCTCACTGACCTATGTGGTTTGAAAGTAGACTCATTTGTCTTGTATACGATTTTCTTTTTGTGGTCTTCTAATAACTTCCACTGTTACTACTGGTAAGCAGAGCAACAAACTGAACGTAAACCATACGGTGTTTGTTTCTCTGGTTTGCAGAGAGTAGTAATCATGAACAGAGACAATAAGTCTTAAATAACTCCATTGTGGCTATTTTCAGGTTTTGGAAGTTGAGAAGAGTAAGTGCCTGATATGACGGTAAGGTTAAATATGGAAATATGTCACGTAAATGTACCCTGTCTGAACTAGACAAACCTGAAATTAAATCTACACAAAGAAACAAGGAATAGTCAACCCGAGTTTAGTCAGATTTTATTACAGACTGGTATTTTCTTCTTCTTGTTGTTGCTTGGAAATCCTTATGAGGTCCAGAAGCCAAAATATTTTTAAAAAAATAATCTAGATATCTGGCCATAGGTTTAGTCACTCCAGTAAACAGCTCATACATACTTTTATTTTATTTATCACTCGTACTGTGTGTTTTAAAAATAATTCACTGCGCTGGTTTCATACACATTTTATATTTTGTTTCTGTGAATGTAAAATAAACAGACTTATAAAGCATAAATCCAAACTGGGATGTCATGTGATAAAAATCCCAAAAGCTGTGAATCTATCTGTTTGTGCAGAGATAGCTATCCTGTTTCCCCGAAAATAAAACCTCCCTGGATAATAAGCCCAATCAGACTTTTGAGCACATACACTAAAATAAGCCCTCCCCAAAAATATTTAAATGCATGTGCAGCCATGAGGTGACCATGCTCGCTGCCTCCTGCACCTCAAAAATAAGACATCCCCGAAAATAAGGCCAAGTGCTTGTTTTTTTTGGGGGGGGGGTCAAAAGAAAATAAGACCCTGTCTTATTTTCGGGGAAACACGGGTAGTGTAAATATTATATAATATTAGTAAATATTAAAGTACATGTATTTTTTAACAAGGACCTGGCCTATAGTTTTTAACAGGATAATAGAGTTAAAAGGGACCTTGGAGGTCTTCTAGTTCAGCCTCTTGCTCAAGAAGGAAATCCTGTATCATTTCAGATAAATGATTGCTGAATCTCTTCTTAAACACCTCCAGTGTTGGAGCACCCACAAATTCTGGAGGGAAGCCATTCCACTGGTTAATTGTTCTCACTTTTAGGAAATTTCTCCTTAGTTCTAGGTTGCTTCTCTCCTTGATTAGATTCCATCCATTGTTTCTTGTCCTGCCCTCAGGTGCTCTGGAGAATAGGTTGATCCCCTCTTCTTTGTGGCAGCCCCTCAAATACTGGAACCAGAGGTGAGTTCCTACCAATTCAGACCGGTTCTCTGGAACCGTTAGCAACTTGACATCCTGGTTCGCTGGAACCGGCAGTGACCCAGGCCTGCCACGCCCCCGAGCCGGTTCTCCCGTAGGTGCCACCATCTTGTTTTTTGCTTCTGCGCATACACAGAAGCTTTTTTTTCAGTACTGCATATGCACTCAAAGCGCGCCCGGCACATTCCTGAGCAAACCGGCAGTAGCAGGATCCAGAACCCACCGCTGACTGGAATACTGTTTTCATGGTACTCATCTTTGATATGAGCATGGATGAAAACTCACACAAATACTGTACACAAAAACACAGAGTGTCTTTGGTTAAATGTAGCTGCAAACAGATGCTACTGACAACTTAAGACCAGAGTCATAAAAACTCCTTTTGGAAAGCCTTCGGTTCAATCCTACGCTCCTTTGCACAAAAACACTTGGATTTCAATGTAGATTATTCCCCCAAATTAATAAATAGATCACAGCCTTTCGTCAATGAAACGATGACGGCTTGCTTTTTCTATATGAACTCAAGATACGCAGATATGATTTTAATATTCCAACTTTTGGTGGCATAGTATTCCTTACATCTGTTAAACTGAAGAATCCCCCTCATGTTTCTTTCAAGGTATTTAGATGTACGTGTAAGGGCAAAACAAGCTGCACCATATTAGCATTGTATTAGTTTACATGACCCCAGAGTTGCTGGGTATCTCCCCTAGGCAAAATTCACATTCTTATAAATTGCTATTAAACAGGAACATATGGTGACTTTGGGCATCCTGGGCTGTCATTTTTTCTCAGAAGCTGAACACGCTACAGATTAATTGTCTTTCTAAGCCTAGGAAAACAGCTTCTTTCCAAGAAGCAATAAGAGTAGCTATTTCCCACATGAAAGGAGGTAGTAGTGATCTCCTAATTGGTGAAATATGTTTTCTATTTCCTTCTGGTTTGAGAAGAGAAAGGTTTCCTATGTATTAATTTTTGTTAAAAGTCTTCCGAAATATAATATTTCTAGGTTCCTAAAGTCATTTTGTGTGTGTGAGTTGAGTAGAAATACGAAGTTGATTAATAAATAAAACAAATAAATAAATTAGGGGCAGAAGAAGAGATAAACTTCATAACTAAAAAACTATGACTCAATAATAAGAAGAGACACTTCTCCAATTTTTTATGTTTTTTTTTAAATTAGCCTGGATATGCTTTTCTCAGAAGAAAAGATTGTATCATTTAGACTTCTTACTTCAAAAATTAAATTAAGCTACTTATCCTTCTTGAGGAGAAAAGGGGTAAAATTTGGGAGGAAAAAAATGAAATAAGGTATTTTATAAATTGTCCCAAAGGTGCTTTTTTAAGAGGCAACTGGACTTTTTAAATTCATCTTTCAACCTGATAAAAATCCAAACAAATGATATAGTCCAAGTTAACAATTCACATGATAAACAACCCACGTCTAAGAGTTTCCTAAAGAGAATAAAAAGTTAATTTTCTACGGATGCTTCTTTCTAAGTAAAGCATTCAAGTTCTCCTTTTTATGAAATCTTAGTCCTTTTTTTTGACTCTCAAGGGCATTTTTATTGGGCCAAGAGAAGGAGTTGCAACTCCTAGGATAAACAATCAATAAACAACATCCTAATCAAGACACGACCAAGGAAAAAACAACACCTTCATCAATACTGTCAGGACAAGCCACTGTATATAAACAAGGAGTCCCTTCCAGCACAGATGTTTACTTAAGACAGTAAAACATATGCAAGCAAACCATCAAGCTCAGAAAGCACCAAGCACATCACAGTTCAACCATGAGCTCTCCTCTATTACTATTTTCTTCCCTTCCTAAAGAGCCCTGGTGGTGCAGTGGTTAGAATTCAGTGTTACAGGCCAACTCTGCCCACAGTCTGGAGTTCGATCCTAAAGGGCTTCAATAGCACTAGCACTTAGACTTATATACCGCTTCACAGTGCTTTACAGCCTTCTCTAAGCAGTTTACCAAGTCAGCATATTGCCCCCAAATATCTGGGTCATCATTTTACCAACCTCAGAAGGATGGAAGGCTGACTCAACATTGAGCCTGATGAGATTTGAATGGCAAATTGCAGGCAGTCGGCAGTAAGCACAAGTATCCTGCAGTACTGCACTCTAACCACTGCGCCACCGTGGTTCAAGGTTGACTCATCTTTCCATCCTTCCGAGGTCAGAAAAATGAGGACCCAGATTGTTGGAGGCAACAGGCTGACCTTGTAAGCTGCCCAGAGAGCGGTGTAAAGCAACGTCCCCCAACCTTTTGGACACCGGGGACTGGTTCCATGGAGAAAGGTTTCTTCGTGGACCGGAGGGGGCGTGGTTTGGCACTCTACCTGTATCCCGTGGATGGGGTTTTGCTTGTTTGCGTGGTCAGGGTTGCTGGTATGACACGGATAGGTGCCTGTTCATGGACCAGGTATTCAGGACCCCTGGTGTAAAGCATTGTGGGGCGGTATATAAGTCTAGGTGCCATTGCTATTGTTATTCCTAGAAAATATTCTTCCATTTGGAAGGGTGACCTATGTCATCCCTTCCATGATGCTGTTTACAAAGTTTTTTTGATGGATAATTTTTTTAAAGAGATCAGTTGGGGGAATCCAAATCTTTCACTAATCGAATCTTTGCCTTAAACATTGTGTTCAGTGTTCTAAAATGTTCTACGTCTTCTAAAACATCTCACAAGATTTTCCGTGGACGGGGCAAAAAGAACATTCAAAGCTGTGCATTAAGCTAAACTTCCATGAAACTGCACTTATACCATATTCTTTATTTGCTTCATTATTTTTTGTGGTGATGGTGGGGAGAGAAAAACAGTCAGACTTGCATAGTCAATTTTTACCGCTTAGAGAACATGAAAACCCACGCAAGTCCATCTGCCATCATAATAGCAGATTCATTACATCAATACTGACATACTCCACAATCTTGGATATTGATGAATTAAAATCAAGAGATAATTGAACCAAATGTGCAAATATATCTGACCACACCCACTCATATGCTAAAGTCCAAAATGCGCACCATCCTCAAGAGTGATTTGCAAAAAAAATATATGGCAGAGATAAAACAAACATCGTGACTTAGAAAATGGGTACTCACAGCCTTCTTTCTGAGACATAAGTTGAATCGGACGTTAGTCTTACTTGAATGTCTCTTCTCAGTGTGCTGCGAGAGAATCCAAAACCCACCTTGTCAACGTCCTGCTCCAGGGATCCCGGGGTGGTTTTCCTTTTTACAGTACTACGTACATTGGATGGCTACACTTTCATTGAAAAACTGGAGCTCAGACGAGCAGAGGAGGCGTGGCCAAGAAAAATTAACCACTCAGTCTCTGGCAAATAAATGAGTTTCATGCTTGGATTCTCCAAGCAGCGCACTGGAGAATTTTTGTGTTTGTACTTGAAACTGCTGGATGACATCTGCCAGTTTAAGTTCATAGAGTATCATGATACAGTTAGTCCTCAACTTACGACCAAACGTGAGTCCAAAATTTATGTTGCTAAGCAAGACATTTGTTAAGTGAGTTTTGCCCCATTTTAGGACCTTTCTTTTCACAGTTGTTAAGTTGTGAATCACTGCAGTAGTTAAGTTAGTGACAGAGTGAACCTGGCTTCTCCATTGACTTTGCTTGTTAGAAGGTCGCAAAAGGTCGCAAAAGTTGGTCACATGACCCTGGGATACTGCAACCGTCAAAATATGAGTTGGTTGCCAAGCACATGAATTTTCATTACATGACCATGGGGATGCTGCAGCGGTCATAAGTGCTGTTTTAAGTTTGAGCTGTCACTAACTGATCTGTTGTAAGTCAAGGCCTATCTGTACCTAAATTATTCATCTCAACCTTGGGCCAACAAAGCAATGCCGTTAAGTCCTAAATCAGTCCTAAATCGGTTAGAGACTGTGCCAGCCTGGATGAAGAGGAACAGACTTAGACTCAATCCTGACAAAACAAGTGGCTTTATCTATCTGAAGCCCTGGTTTCAATAGTCGGGCACGGGAAGGGTTTTGTGATTCCCGGTGTTTTCTTTTCTGTGGGAAACTGGTCCAAATGGCTCTTTGAGTGTTTAAGGTTGCCAACCCTTGTCCAGACCCTGGTTTAGAATGATGGTTGAGCATATTTGATTTTTGATCCTGTCTTCTGGTCGTCTGTATTCTTTTTCTTCGACGTATGTAATTTTCTTCTCCATTTTTAAAAAAAAAATCATAAGCTGCCCAAAGTTGCTGTGGAGTCAAGAGGTCTCAAAACGGAAGTAATAACATCAAAAATGATTTCCCTTTGAACTTAGTAATTATAGCCAGCGTATAACTTTCCATAGGTGAGGAATAGGATTGAAAGACATTGTGGTTCTATTGGTTTTTTTCTCGATTTCTCGGTGGCTTTTGATAGCGTTGGCCTTCTGGATTGCCTGAGAGATTTAGGAATTTAGTTTGTTGTTTATTGCATCATGAAATATAAACTGGCTTGTGGCCAGCAGGGAAATCTTGGGAATTTCCCTATTGGCAATCGGCCAATCTCGGGAATAAGGGACCCAGGTTTGTAGTCATTCCATTCGTATCTCTAGGGTGTATTTTACTTGGTGTTGCTCGGAGATAGTTGCTGCTTGAAAAAGAAGCTATTATGCAGTGTCCCCAAGGGCTCTGGTGCATCTCCAATATATTTCAATACGCAGATGAAACCACCGAGAGAGATCTTTAGAACATTTTGAGTTGGGTGCGAGATCTATTTTAATGTATGCCGATTAGTGTACATTTAAAGTGACAATAAAGTTATTCTAAGTCAGATAGCTAGATAGCTAGATAGATAGATAGAAACAAAGTTAATATATATTAACTTTGGATAGTGAGATGGGCAGCACAGAAATTTAATTAATAAATAGGCCAATTCAATGTTTTTTAATCACAAATAACTGAAAACTTTGGTTAAGTTTATAGTACATCAAGCTAAAGCAATGAATAAATAAATATAATGGGAGTCTCCAGTATACACAGAGAACAGATGGTATATTGCCATATACGTCCCCTAAGCTCGTTCTGACTTCATTTCAGTGGGAACAGTTCACATATTCAGCAATAATGCTGGAATGGTTGGTTGAACAGTCTTTGAATTTATTGGCTTTTAATTATGCAACACTCAAGCCCGCTACAGTTTGAACCAAAAACCAACTAAACCAAAATGATGATTCCGATGAACAATCTGTTATTTTCACAGATCAATATCCCGAGAAAATTTCCCTTTCTTTTTCTCAGCCATATTAGTTATTTTGAGCAGAGAATGTCTGATGCTTTAAACCAGCGGTGTCAAACTCAAGGCTCAGGGGCCGGATCTGGCCCACCGCATATTTAGATCTGATCCACAGGGCCTCCCTGGAAACAACAA
Organism: Pseudoxenodon macrops; assembly: GCA_032467955.1. Taxonomy (NCBI): domain Eukaryota; kingdom Metazoa; phylum Chordata; class Lepidosauria; order Squamata; family Pseudoxenodontidae; genus Pseudoxenodon; species Pseudoxenodon macrops. The sequence goes on from JANHFT010003903.1 coordinate 21,225, forward strand.
AGGACTGGCCCGTGGTGCCTCTGCCAGCAAAAATGGAGCTTGGGAGGGGCTCTGCCGTTTTCGCTGGCAGAGGGTTGCAGGAGGCTGTTGCAGCCAAAAACAGAACTGAGGAGTCCATTTTCTCTGGCAGAACGCTCAGGCCACCACAGGCACACTGTGACGGTCTTCTAATGGGTCTTTTGATAGGGAGGATATGTCAGGTGAAGGTCTCTGGGAGGTGATATGGGTGTCAGAAACGAGTGATGTTGAACTGGCCACACCCACCCTGGCCACTGGCCCACCAGCCCAAACACAACCCTGATGCGGTCCTCAATGAAATCGAATTTGACACCCCTGCTGTAGAAGAAACCTGAGACTGCCAAAGTTTGGTTTTCTTGAATTCATTAGATTAGTTCATGGTAGAGGGCAAATTCAGATTGGGTAATTCCTGACCCAAGACCAAATTGGTGTAGTAGTTAAAGCTACTGGCTAGAAACTAGAAGACTACAAGTTGCAGTGGTGATTTAGGTATGAAGCCAGCTGGGTGACCTTGGATCAATCACTCTTTCTCAGCCCTAGGAAGGAGGACAGAGCAAACCACTTCTGATAATGTTGCCAAGAGAACTGCAGGGACTTGTTCATGTAGTCACTAAGAGTCAACACTGACTCAAGGGCACTCGTGTTAAGGCACTCACTCACTTGCACACTCACAAACACAAAAGATTCCTGATCCAAAACTATCACTTTTATTTGCCATTATCTTTCAGCTACCACCACCATCTACACAAGTAGATGAACATCAGCTGCTGGAGATTCCCATCAATTGTTCAGGTAGTGGCTTCAACTTCAGATAGTCAGAGATAATCTGATGGATTTGAAGGGAGAGGGCAAGTTACTATATATCGACTACTCTATATCAGCCTAGAAGCAAGGCCACATGAGTTGTATGTATGTAATTATTTGTTTATTTTATCCTGCCTCTATTATTTTTATAAATAATTCAAGGCAGCAAACAAACCTAACATTCCTTCCGCTTATTTTTCCCACAGCAACAATTCTGTGAGGTGAATTGGAGTGAGAAAAAGTGACTGGCCCAACATGCCTAAAATGGGACTAGAACACACAGCTCTGGTTTCTGGCCTAATGCCTTAACCACTAGACAGAATTGGTTCTCCCACTAGATCAAATTGAATCCCTGAAAGAAAATCCCTGAGGAAAATTCCAGAAACTCCTAGCTAAGTCTGCTGCATACTTTTTCCTTCTTCCCCTTGTCTAATCCCATTCCAGTGTTCTAGCTGTGTCAACTGTGTTTTTTAAACCATACAATGAACTAAGGAGAGCCAATTTGGTCTATTGATTAAGGCACCAGGCTAGAAAGTAAGAGATCTGTGAATTCAAGACCTACCTTAGCCATGAAAATTGTCTGAATGACCTTGGGCCAGTCACTCTTTCTCTCAGCACAACTCATCTCACAAGATGGCTGTTGTGGGGGAAATAGGAGAAGGAAGGTATGTTGAATATATTTGCTGTCTTTAGTTATTTTGAAAATAATAAAGGTGAGACAATGAATACAAAAATAAAATCACTGTTTTCATATCTAATTTATTTCACAGGTATATTATGAAAACTGGTAAAACTTGCTGCACTTGTTTAATATAAATATGTTCTAGAAGCAGATTCAATTGTCATTGTAAATAATGGTATGTCATGTGGATAGGGTTGCTTGCACAGCTGAGTAAACTTCAAAAAAACCCATGAGAAATGAGAGAGGTAGAGAGTTATGGGTAGCATAGCCACTTTACCCTATGAACATATTTTGACAATGCATCCTGTGTTCCAAGGAAAGTTCATCATTCTAATGGTTATTTTGATATTTGGGGAAATGTAATTCAAGCATTAGCTTTGTGTAAATTTAGAATGTAACAGACTGGGACGTTGAAAAACACATTACAGAAAGCAGTGGAGAATAATGTTCCTGAATAGAGACAGTCAACAGGAGTCCAGCTTGCATTGATAATGACGGTAGCGATGCGGATGACCAGCAATGCATACAAAAATGTACATATTGAAATAAAGACAAAAAAAATCTGCCCAATGAAGCATGTAATGCAAATCTGGTGGGTTTATAGGAAAAACTAAAAGTATAGAAGAGAAAGAAATGACAGGAAATGCAATGCAGAAAATTCATGTAGCTCATGCACTTATTTGTGGTAGACAGAATAAAGGAGGCTGAGGACCAGTTTCTCAAGCACTGAAGAGGCAAATTCTGATACACATATTTTGGAGCTTGGGGGGAAGAATTCAGGACATCTCTAAAGACCATCAAGTTTGTTGACATAGATTAATGGAAATATATAAAATTAAATAAATAATCCTTGGTTGCAACAATCTTACCTGGAATTTGTATAGTGAGCATAACATTCTCACTACCTTCCATCATAGATCTATAATGTGGCTGGATGGGCAATACATTTCTGGAATATCTGTTGGAAACAGGAATGCTTAAGAGTAACTGACACTTTTGCCTTTTATATTTATTTTTACACCATTTATTTAAAATATGTGCGTGTATCCTTTGCCCAATTCAGGGAATCAGCTTGCAGAGTAGCATACAATTTTAAATTATTTTATCCTAAAACAAAACAAACAAACAAAAACCAGAAACCAAAGATGATGAAATTTAACATCTTCTAAGCTAAACTAAAATGATACTTAGGAAAACTAAAGATCATTATTCAGGTTGGGACAGATTGTAACAAATGTAACATCGATACCTAAAAGTAAGGATTTCACAGCCAAAAAAATATAACCAGGTCAGATTTTTCTCAACTAAAACTGTGATGAGAAAAAGTCAGTTTGTGTTGTGAGATAAATATAATACTTTTTACTCTGCTTCCTGTATTTGTTCTGCAGTAGATCAAAGCCCAACATAGCATGTAACTGGAAAAAGCGCATGGCCTTGGTTTTACAAAAATAGAATATGCAAGAATCGACATGCATGCCACTGTTAGATTTCAGAACAAATCCCAGGATATCCTTTGATCCTGATCTTTCTATAAATCCCTCATCATCAGTCCCCCATCCATGCCTATCCTTTTCTCAGAAGACAAAGAGTTTGCCTGTATCCATTTCTTCCAAGCCAGAGAGTCAGATACTGATTACTTTGACTTTGTCATTTGAACCTTGAAAAACTTAGCTTTGATTACATTCATTCCTCTCACTTCTGAGAAAGAGACTGATGGAGCTATGTATCCATATGACCATTTTTTGCAGGTATAAATCAGCAGTCTGCAGCTCCACGGGTTACAGAAGCAGGCTGCTTTTGAGAAGAAATTAATTCTCGCTAACTACCAATTCAGCCAAAATAATAGAGGGAACCAGGGGCTGTATTCAGCAGGTTCTGACAGATTCTGGAGAACTAGTAGCGGAAGCTTTGAGTAGTTTGGAGAACCGGCAAATACCACCTCTGGCTGGCCCCAGAATAGGGTGGGAATGGAGATTTTGCAATATCTTTCCCCTGCCATGCCCATCAAGCCATGCCCATCAAGCCACACCACACCCACCAAGCCACGCTCACAGAACTGGTAGTAAAAAAAAATTGAATTCCACCACTGGAGGGAACGTTTACTGGGCTGATTCAAAGGAGAAATGGAGAAATCTGTCTCAACCTGTTGGTCTTCAGATTTGTCACGGGGCCTTTGCAGTTTTTCAGGATACTGGAAATATGGGATACTGCAGATCAGACTTCATTTGTGTGGGGGCTTTTCCCCCCTGATTATCTTGGCAATCAATATCAACCAAAAACAACAATTTATTTATGTATTGTTGATTTAAAAAGATCAACCAAAAACAGGCTTGCACTTGCACTTTTAGCTAGCATTTCTTTGCAAGAGTTATTTATAACTAGATAAGCCCAAAGTCTTCTCTCTGCTCTCTTCAGCCACATGATTGATAAGCAGGAGAGAAAAGGTAATAATAATAAATCAGAGGCAGGAGGGAAATCATTCTAAAACAAAGCATTCTTTAATAGATATGTGAATCTTCCTGCTTCGGGCCATGTCTATCTCATTATGTGTGTAGCCTAGCATGTCAGTCAAATAGTTTACTTGTATGTGTTGTTTCAACTTTTTGACTTAAATATAAGAAAGAGGCTAGTTATTCTCTCTGTGTCGTCTCTGTCTTATTGGCTCCAGTCTTTGGCTTGGAGAATTCAGTCTCTCTCATCTCCATTATTTACTCTCCCTCAACGATACCATTTGTCTCAGTAGTTTTGTCCCTCTCATCAGCTTATCTTGTGATTCAGTGCTTTTCTCTGGGTTATACCCTATTGTGCTTCAGAGGTCTTCCTCAGGGCACCCCACAAACAACAACCATCTATCTCTGGATCTCTAACCACCATTATTTTTCCTTAAAATCAACGAGCTTCAACCACCAAATCTGTCTGGAATCCACCCTGGTTTGACGTACTTCCATTTCCCCCATCTCTTTTTAAAAGTTCCTTCTTCCCACAAGTCCATTTCTAGCAGCTTGGCAGCTGCCTGCGCCTTAATCTCTGGGAAAAATCATCCAGTAGCAACCTAAGCTACCTTCGTCTCTCCCCTTTTACTTATTAGTTAACCAGAAAAACATCTATTTGAGTTTCTGAATAGCTACCCAACCAGATGCTAAGGAGCTAAATGTGATAGCAGGAGAGTCACACACTTCAACTTTCCTTTAAAAAAAATTTTTTTATGCCACTTGTCTCCTCTACAAGGTGACCCTGGGGTGGCTTACAAAATTATAAAACAAGTAAAAACTAAACTTGTAAATTAAAATGACACAGATTAAAATGCTGTTAAAAACTCAAGGTGATGAAGAGTGGCGCAGTGGTTAGAATGTGGTACTGCAGGCTACTTCTGCTGATTGCTGGCTACCAGCAGTTTGGCAGTTTGAATCTCACCAGCTCAAAGTTGACTCAGCCTTCCATCCTTCCAAGGTTGCTAAAATGGGGACCCAGATTGTTGGGGGCAATATGCTGACTCTTGTACCAACAATTGCTACCAACCTGCCTTCCATTGAGGACCTATATATTGCATGAGTCAAAAAGAGGGCTGTGAAAATATTTACAGACCCCTCGCATCCTGGACATAAAACTGTTTCAACTCCTACCATCAAAACGATGTTATAGAGCACTGCACACCAGAACAACTAGACACAAGAACAGTTTTTTCCCGAACGCCATCACTCTGCTAAACAAAT
>JANHFT010003906.1:18813-37516 GCA_032467955.1 Pseudoxenodon macrops
AGGCATTCATCTGGGTTGTGTGTTCATTAATGGAAAGGTAAACTCTGCTCTTTGGAACAGAGAATAACATTCCCCTTTGGACAGGATCCCCAGCTGCTTGCCAGTTCAGCTTTGAGGTTACTCAGCGAGTGTTTCAAATGAATCGGTTTAGAGGGCTAGAATTTCCCATGAAAATTTCCCTGTGTGTCTCTGCCCAGCCCTAACTTTTGTAGCACATTCAGCAGTTTATGTGGATATGAATCAATAAAGCCCCCAGCTATACAAAGCCTTAAGGCAGGCACGTCTGGGTTGAGATATTTGTTTTGTTTTGCTTGAGTTTTTTGTTTATCCCAAACAGAGTTGAAACTCTGAATAGGTGTTTATTCCTGCCAAGAAATGAGAATATGCCCTCCTCTCCAAATCCCTGCTGTGCCAGAAATGTACTGTATACAAAGCACCGTTTTTATTGCAAATATTCATGAGGAAAGCTTGTGGATTTTAATGATGGAAGATTTTAAAGAAACATCTTTCTCCTTCACTTAAGCACAGTGCATTGTAGAAGTCACAGAAGAGCGCGATCTGACTATACGGTGCCCTCGAAATATCATTCGTTAGCTATCACGCTGAAATGGGACTGCACTGCTCAAAAATAATTGTCACGCAACAAGGCTAGGCCAATAGGTCCTTAAAAATGCAAATGCACCTGGAAAAAGAAAATAACAATATTTTTTCTCAAGTGCTTTGGTTACAAATGCCTTACAATATTCATAATGTGAAGTTTCAGTGGAATAAATCCATGTACATCTTGTTTCAGAAAAAAAAATAGTTCAATGTCACTGTAGGGATCAGAAATTGTAGTAATTGATCAGAAAGTATTTATGCCACATAGAATTATGGCTTTTCTCTTTGCCAACACTTTTGTACAGCTATAGCTGCTTTCTTGACCCTAGCTGTCTTAATGGGACTCCACTCCTATGGTCCACAATTGTAAAGCCCAAGAAGGACTAGATCTAGATTTAGGATTATTTAAAATTTCAAGTCAGAGCCAGAATTACGCCAGTAGCATCTAGACCTGGGCATTTGATTTCCTTCATGGCAGAATAAATTAAAAACAGACTCAGGAGCTTCTTTTTAACTAGAAGGATGGTGAAAGAGGTTGCATGAGGCTGGCAAACTGCTATTTAATTTATATGTGAAATCAGTTGTCTAAATGCTCCCATCAAACTTTGTCTAGTGTGCAGACACAGAAGGGAATCACTTTCTACCACAATATTCATAGAACTGATCCTCTCGGTGCATTTTCATACTAGATCATCAGACTGGCTTTTACATATCCACTTATATGGTAGCCTTGCTGTGGAGGATACAAGCACAATAAAAATGGGACAAAGTGAAATTTAAATGCTGGATGAAAATACTAAAAGTTACAGTGAGGGTAACTATAGATCAGGGGTGGGGTGGGGGAGAGCAGCAGGTATGATAGTGCTTCATCAAGGCCATCCTATCACCTTGAAAGTAGGAAGTCATGAGTGACTGTTTTGTCAACAATTTAACTGCCCCTCCCCCACTCCCCAAAATGATTTTATGGTTATCAGTGCTAACAAAATTTATTCAGTTGCAAAATATAATCTATGCTCCTGAAAATAAAATACTGTTTATTAATGTGCAGCAATTATATTTCTAGGACCTCAAATCAATGAACTCTCCTCTGTAGAGAATTCATTCTCAATTCTCCTCTTCCTGCTTCTAGAGTTAGTGCTACTTACCAGTGATCAATTGGGACTATAATTTCATTGGCTGAGGGAGTTATAAGTAGAAGAAGAAGCTGCATGGATATCACCATCTGCTTCCACTTATGACTGCAGGACTGTAACTTGTATCCTTACAACTTTTATTGATATTGTTTCCTGATTCCTTATTTGTACCCTATGACTAACATTATGTGTTATATAGAATTCTTGACAAATGTATCTTATCTTTTTATATACACTGAGAGCATATGCACCGAAGACAAATTCCTTGTGTGTCCAATCACACTTGGCCAATAAAGAATTCTATATTTGCTTGTACTCATTCAACTGGATAAAAAGATACATTTTAGAAATTACTTCAAAGGCCATACATTTTCTCAAAGGATCAAAAATAATAGTTTCAAAGAAGTTCATAGGTGGCATGTGGATTCCTGCACTTACATAGTTATGAGTTATTTCCAGGCTGGGTTTCTTTGGAAAATATTGTAGGATTGCCCTCAGTGTACCTCAGAATAAGCCAGCCAACCGTTAGGTTTCCCAAGGCAGGCATGAACCAGGCTACAGCTTCCCAGAAACTTGAGCAGCACAGTTGGAAGCTAAATATTTATTATAACTCAGGAATGGAAGCTATTATAAGCAGTTGAAAATCACTGAGCTTGCAAGGCTGGTTCAGAATGTATAGTTCCTTTAGTTCAAATCCACTGCATTCATTTTCCATGTTGCCCTTTTCTGTTTCTTGCATTTCTTACTCTCTGTCATTAATAATAATTGAATGTTTATATTCTTCACATTTTTTGCTTTGGGGATCCCTTGCTGCTTATGAATTCCTGACACTACCACCCTGTCCATCCTCTCTCTCATTGGCTGGATGGGCCAAGAATTTCCTCTCCTTTTTCTTCATTTAATGATATAGGGAACTTGGGTTTTCCCTTCTCTCAATCCCTCCAGGTATATTGCCATAAAGCTCTCTGAAATAGGAGCTAATTTGATTTTGATTCTGCCTTTATTACTTTGTAAGTAACTCAAAGCAGTAAACAGACCTAATATTCTTTCTTCCTCCTATTTCCACAACAACTGTGTTGAGGTGAGTTAGACTGAAAGAGTCCAACTGGCCAAAAGTCATCCAGTTGGCTTTCATGCCTAAAGCAGGACTAGAACTCATAACCTCTGTCTATGGAGATTCCCAATCATCCAGGTCATGGTTGTCCCAAAGAAGCTTTTCAAAAGGCAACTGAACTTTCTTGGTTTTTTCTTTGAAAATGTTTCACTTTTCATTGAAGAAGTTTCTTTGGTTATAAACTGAACTAAAGAAGCTTCTTGATGAGAAGTGAAATGTTTTCAAGGAAAAAACACCAAGAAAGTACAGTTGCCTTTTGAAAAGCAGCTTTTGATCTCAGTGTTCTGGTTTCTACCCTGGTGCCTTAAGCACTAGACCAAACTGGCTCTCATATCCGTCATGCAACAGACTTTATGGCCTCTTTTATACTTTTAAACAATTATTTACTGGCTATTTGCCAGTAATCAATTTCGGATATTTAGGGTCTCTTTGTTGAATCATAGAATCATTGGGCTAGAAGGGACATTGGAGGTTCCCCCGATCCCCATAGATAGGAGTTTTTATTCTATCCTGGATAAATGGTTCTCCAATGTTTTCTTGAAAACCTCTAGTGATGGAACACCTACAAAGTCATTTGCAAAAAAAAAATGCCTTCTTTTTTTAGCAAGTGTTTTTGGCTCTTTTCAAAGCTTTGGTGAACCAAGGAGTGAATAATCTAATTTTGCATGTACACATATTGTGTACATTTGAACTGTAGCCACTCCCCAAATGACCAGGTCATTTTATATCTATGATGGCTACAGTGGTAGCAAGGGAAGCACCAGCAGTTTTAAATCTTCCTAAACTGTTTATGGTTAAAAGGTAAAAGTAAGGTTCCCGTCACACATATATGCTATTCGTTCCCGACTCTAGGGGTCGGTGCTAATCTTTGTTTCAAAGTCAAAGAGTCAGCGTGATCATGTGGCCATAAACACCAAAGGTGCACAGAACACTTTTACCTTCCCACCAAAGGTGGTCCCTATTTTTCTACTTGCATTTTTATATGCTTTTGAACTGGTAGGTTGACAGAAGCTGGGACAAGTAACGCAACACTAGGGATTTGCACCACTGAACTGTCGACCTTTCAAGGTTGGGGCTGTCTAATATTTTATTCCTCCCCCCCCAACTGTTATTTTCCCCAATATATTTGATAGTAATTTGGCATTCTTATAAAATGTCTTGGAAAGATTCCTACAAAGTCATTTGCATATTATTTTAATAAAAAGGCTCATGAACCTCTCAGTGTATTTCCAAAAGTATCCAGATGTCAATAAAAAGCTCTTTAAAGAGAAAAGATACAGAATTTATAAACAGGGTTAAGGAATCTTGGGTATAAATCTTTAAGTTCAGGCATTATCATAAAAACACCACACTTTCTAGATTCAGGGAAGATAGATCTTAAACAGTCTGTTTTCAGTTGTTTGGTTGTAAACAAGCCTGTTAAAATAAAGTAATGGTTATGACACTTATTTTATCCTATTTCAGAGGTTTAGGAACAGTTGTCATTTCTCCTGATTCTCTTCATGCCTTAAAGGTCATTTATATCATAGTATATAATATATCAACCCAAGGAAAACACTACATCTTCTAATTGCTTATTTTAAAGCCTACTGTGAAAAAACACAGATTAAACATATTGTCAGAGAAAGGGAAATTGATGTGTTGCTTGGCAAACAGGGACAGTGCCTACCAAGGTGTAAAATCTCCTGTGGGGTTTAGGTCTTTTGTATTTCTAATATTTTCTGGCTGCCAACAAATGGCTGTGTGGGATGTAATGGAATATCGAAGGGTTCAGAAGTTAATTTCAACAAATGGCTGAGTGTGAAGGAAAGTTTTATTATTAAACTGTTGGAACAAAACGTCTCTGCCTGAGTTCATTATCCCTAAAGTTCAGTAGTTATAAACATATTTCATCTGTGTTTTCCCAACGATTTCATTTCATTTCTATTTTTCTTGCTTTTTAAAATATAGCAATCTTAAACATTGACATTTATGCTGGGAAACAACAGATATCATTTCTGCTGGTGGTGCAGGAACAAGGAATGCTGGCTGAATTCACCAGTGAAATTATTATGAATTATGTTTGGACTAATTTGCACATCTGAAATTGACTAATCTGAATGGACCTATTTTCAATAAAACTAGAGCTGGGCACAACTGTTTTTGAAATTCTTCACCAAATTTATGGGCAGGAAATTGGATAGATGGTTTTTCCAAATTTTCTCCAACATTTTCTCATTCCTAGCAGTAGCAGCAACAGCTGCACTGTTTAAAAAAAGCCAATTGGGAAGAGCTCTCTCCAGAGGTGGGTTCTGAATCTTCTTACTGCTGGTTTGCTCAGGTTCGAGCAAGTGAGTGCATGTGCGGCAGTCAAAAATGAGCTTCTGCGCATGCGCAAAATCAAAATCTAAGATAGCAGTGCCCACGGAGCCACTGACAGAACCAGCTTCGTGACGTCACCGCAGAGTTACTACCTATTCTATACAACCTGATAGAATCAGTAGGAACCCATCTCTGGTTCTCTCCCAATATTTTCCTCTTCGTATTTAACTGAAGATCAGTTAAAGATAGGGTACAGATACCAAGAGGTATATAGAATGCAGTACAGGGCATTGGCACACACATTTGGCCAGTTCGTAATGCTGAATTTACTATATAAATTAATCCCTTAAGTTTATTGTTTCCTATATCTTTACAGAGGATTCTAATATTTAGTTATTAGTGAAAGTTTAAGGATTATTTTTGAGCATTATCTAAACAAAAATAAATGTGATTGTGAAACAAATGAAGATATTGGAAAGAAGCTTTTTTCAAAGCTTCAAATTCGCTTTGAAAGTCTTTTGGGGGAGAAAGTTCCTTCTGTAATAGCACTTTCTTAAAAAATAGACTTGTTTTAAATAAATGTCCTTCAAGAAATGTGTCACCTGACTCTTACATTCACCTGCATAAGTTCATTCATTCATTTATTCTTTATTTTCTTTGTTCAGTTTATGCCTATTGTAATTAGGGAGACTCAGGGATGTTTAAAGTATATCTACAACAATACCATAAAATATCCACAGTATGATAAATCTAGAACAGGGTGTCAAACTCGCATCGTCATGTTGTCATCACGTGACATATCACAATGTTTTTCGCTAAAATGGGTGTGGGCGTGACCAGCATGTGACTCATCTGGCTCACAGCTGCTAGTTTGACAACTCTGATCTAGAAGGATAAAATCTCAGCACAATACAGTTCTATAAATGGACATGCCTGTAGCAGTCAACAAACGGACTGCATATTTTGCATCAAGTGGAGCTTTCAGTTGTCTTCAAAGGCAACATCATGTGAAGTCCAAGCAGATGTCAATGTGGACATGAATTACCTCATTGAAGCTTGGATTTCTGTACACCATCTGAGGCTGAGCATAGCCTCACTGGCCATGGAGTTGACCTGCCAATCCTAGCACTAGCCAGGAGTCTACGAGAGGCCAAGTCTAGCACCTGCTCTTTCAGAGACAATACTATATCACCAACAGACAACGCTGGAGATATCAAGAATATGAATGAAAAAACAGTGCAGTATTATTTTGATTCAACTTCAGCCTCTCTAATCTTTGCAAAACTCTGCAAAATATCACTTAAAGATTCTGACAGCAACTCCTGAAGATACTCTTGCATGAATTTATGGAATATCTCCTCTGGTGGCTTCATGTAGATCATGAAAACCTGGGAAATGAATTGATCTAGGAGAAAAGCACTCCATAAAGACAGCAACCACTTGGCTGATTTTTCTTCCATATCTCAACTGGAACAACTCATTGAGCAAAAAATGAAACCGCTGCAAATGAGAGCTTCTGATTCCCAATCCTGACATGACACCCAGAGAAAAACTGGGTAACCCAGAGTTTAAATCAAATATATAATAGAAAAATGTATTCCTTTAATTTACATGCAGGAGACATTATTGTATTTAACTCCTTTGAACAGTATTTTTGCTACTGCTTTTACACTGTGTGTATGTTTTAATTTATATAGTAATAAGGAGGATGCATGAAATCCTAATAAACTGAGATTATCCAGGAGGTGGAAAAAAGAAATAAGAATAAGAACATGTAAATGCTGTGGCATTCATGGAAAGGACAAAGAAAAAACAAAGGACTTGTACTTGTTTTGTTCATTCAGTTTCAGTTCACAAGATTTCTCAGTAGATATTTATACCTCTTTGGAAAACAGATAAAGACTGTCATTTTTAGAAACACAACTAAGATAAAGCTGTCATTTTATGTATTTGGCTCTGGCTGACATAACCTATGATTGACATAATCAATGACTGTCTTTAGATCAGGAACAGATAGCAACTTGCTGCAGAACTTTGGGATCCGGGTAATTACTTGGCGTTGCCAGATCTCTTGTCAAACATCTTTAGCAGATTTTGGTTTTGGTGGTTATATAATTTACTTGTGAGTCACAAGGCTGGGTAAACTTGAAAGTTTACAGTTGTATTCCAAATCAAGTGATGTAAACATGTAAAAAATCAGTTTGCTATTTCCCTTTAACACAGTTCTCTACATTTTTCTGTGACCCTGACTTTGAGATTCATACTAGGTGCTGCACTAACATGCATAATGAATATGATTACAATAAAAGCTATGGTACATTTAACAAAATTAGATATGGCTGATACTAAATGGTTTTTGCCTCTCTCATTAATTATTACAATTTCAGTCTCTGGAGGGTTGCACTCAGGGCTATTACTGGAGGCTAAGTCCTAAGGCTTTGTACCTCTTCCGTAGCACTGACTAAAGTTGACCAAGATTTAGCTGAACTAATAAGAATCTCTTCTAATATGATGATCATATTGAGAAACTATTAGCAATTATTAGCACTTACTGTATATACCTCTTTATAATGCTTTACAGCCCTCTCTAAGTGATTTACGGAGTCAGCATATTGCCCCCAACACATTGGGTACTCATTTTACTCACCTTGGAAGGATGGAAGGCTGAGTCAACCTTGAGCCTGGTGAGATTTGAACTGCCAAATTGCAGGCAGCAGGCAATCAGCAGAAGTAGCCTGCAGTACTTCACTCTAACCATTGTGCCGTTGGCATCCTGTTGGGATCCTTATTTGAGTATAAGTCCTGTCTTGGGTTTGATGTCAATCTAGACAAGGCCCAAATCTTGGATCAGTCATTTTCCTTCAGTCCTAGGACAGAGGCAACGGTAAACCACTGCTGAAAAAACTTGCCACGAAAATGGCAGTGACCTGTCCAGCCATTATGTGAGAATTGGACATATGAATATGGAGGGGAAAAAGGAGATAGTACCACTGAACATAAAACACAAAGATAGCTAGTAGGCTACAGGATAGGTCATATGGCATATTGCTCAAGATTTGGTGCTGTCTATAGACATCTATATTCTGAAGACAACTATCTTGTCTTGCTTTAAAATAGACCCTGGACTAAATCAGTTTTAAATCAATAAGTCAGCACCCAAAAAATGGGAATAAAGCAGTTAAATGTAATGTCTAGAAAATTACCACTGTCTGTCAAAAGCTAGCTGGACCAATGTTTCTAATCCGCCCCCCAAACCTTGAGTGAAATGTTAAATGCACACAGTATTATAAGCAGGCAGACTTAAGTTTTTCTCACCAAGGTTTATGACGCACATGTTCTTGGCTTCCCAGTTTGCCTCCAACAATGCTGTTTAAACACATGCAGCCCAGATGTTCTGGCTTGTGTTAGGTGCTTGCTACGTTGTCATTATCATAGCCCTTTTGTGATTTTGTGTTTTCTAACATCAAACTACCAGCAAAGCCATAGATGAGGCACAGAGAATGGCATCAAATCATACATTTTCATTTCCTCTTGATAAGTACTTTCACATGTGCTTGCTAAAAGCATTTCACTGTGCGTGGTGTTTATTTCTCTGTTGCTTTGGAAGTGACTGCAATGTTTTTACTAGCTTTCATGGGAAAATCTTTTACCATTTAATTAATAGGCCCACAGCAGCCTGGAAAAGTCACAATCCATCTCTGTCAAGGCCTTATGCCAAGTCCATCCTCATTTGCTCTGCTCCAACCTGGATTAATTTCTAGAAAACTAAATTCTTTGTTATTGTTAACAGAAACATGAAGTACAGCAGAGAAAGTACCTTTCCGGTAACTGAGAATGACCAAGATTTTATTCACATGGAGCTTCATGTAAAATTCCAGTATTGCATGGCAGGAACAATATTTCTGGATTCATAACTTTTAAAAACTGTGTGAGAAGTATGATAGCTCTGAATGAACATAAGATTTTAGGGCTGAGGAGTATTTATTGCTGGACATTCTTTAAAGATACTTAACCAGTTTAAGTCAACTGTTTCAAATCAGCAGTAAAATCAAATTTATTTATTTCCCCAACTTTCTCAAAATCGTTGCTACAATCATTTGCCTGTTATGGTTTCTCCTTGTTCATCAATTCTTTATTCCTTCTCTCTATTTTTCCTCCTCTTTTTTACACAATTTTCTTTTTTCTTTTCTGTGTCTGTGGTCGACACTGCATTTCCCCCGCCAACAATAAGATTACCAATCACAGACTCCATCCAAAATTTAAAGACTTCAAACCTGTATCTACATTATTTTCCCGAACAGTAGTTTTTTTAAAGTCTTAGCAATAAAGAGAATAATAGTGAGCAATCTGTAGAATTTTCTAATATTTGGAATTTCTTTGGCTTTTAGGATGCTCATGTTGTCTGTCTGTTCTGTTCTGAACAGCTAAACAATTTTCCCCATAGAGGTATCTTTCAGCTACTGAGATAAGTTAGATGGGAATTTTGGAAGCTGCATTTTGAACTACTGTTGTGCCAAATGCTCCTTGCCATATCTCAGAATTGTTTTCCCGCAAAAGGAGATATATATATTATTCTTATATTATTCTTGAGGGTTTTTTCCTGTTTCTTAGTGGTATTTTTTCAATTTATTTATTATTTATGAGATCTCATCATAGTAGAGAACAAGCATGCTTAGAAAATGGGTCAAGAATGCAGAATTGCTGTTTGAAAGGCAGAGGAGATCGGCTATCACGGTAAACAAAGAAACATGAAAATATTTTATCATTAATTCTCTTTTCTTTTTGTGAAGAGGCAGACGGGCGACATATGGGCCTGAAAGGGCAAGCAAGGGACTTAGTTAATATTTGGCATGTGAGGGCTGATTGACTGACAGTTTCCTATGCTCGGCTTTTGGTCAGAAGATGCAAGTGTTGATTGGTTGATATTTAACTTCACCCCCTGCCCCAAATAAACCTCTACATATTTACAAACATGCCCATGGTAATAGTGTCTAAATAAATCTGAAAATACTGAAAACAAATCAAAGCAATGTAGGACTCATTTTAAATTGAATTCAGAAGAAATGGGAGATAAAAAGGCTTGGGGGTCTGGGGTTTGGATGTAAGAAATGTCACAGAACTGGCATAGGCCAAAGACCCCCTCTCTGAGGGAGGTGGGTAGTTCAGAAATATGAAATATAAATAAAATAAATATATGTTAAACAATATGATTGCCACATGCAATGTGTAGCTGTGCCGAGATGCAGACAAATGCAGACTTCTCAAGTACAACACAAATTTTCAATTTTTTTGCACAGTGACAGCATGCAACTAAAAGGCAGCCTTTTGGGTTTCTAGAACTTAATTACAATGGCACATGAAAAGAGCAAATGAGGAAAATTGTGATAACTGTGCTCCATCTCCATTCTTATCCTGGTTCACATCTTCAAGCTAACATTTTAGCGTGTCCATGGAGAATCTCTGTATGTTGTAAAATCATAGATAATAAACATTTGATTGTCAAGAGGTGTCCATTTTAGAAGTTTTTTCCCCCTGAATATAAAGAGGTCAGTGGGAAAAATGACTGAGAGGTGGATATAACTCATTATGTTGGTTATGATTTTTCCTGCTAACCTGTTTCTATAAATAATGTTTATAATTAAGGAGGGTTAGGGTTTATATGTGAAGAAATAGCTGTTACTCTATTGAAAATATATGCCACCCAGTAACTTGTCTGTATGAGTTACATTAATTAGATGACTTAGACTTAAGTTTACCTTTGCTGTCAGTCCAGTGGACAATAATTTTTCTCCAATGATTTTAATCTGGTGATCTTGTTAATTTGCATTCAGTTTCTTTAAACAGATATCAGATTGCTATATTGACATCCAATCTTCTTCCTTTCTCATGAAGGCATGAGTCAAATTATGTCAGAGTTTAATTAGGTAAAATAATATTTTCATTGCTAGATTTATATGGCCTGTTGATTGAAACATTTTCATGATCTGGATAAAACTTCATGCCAATCCTAGAAAAGCATTCCAAATTGCTGAAAAACTTCTCAGAAAAAGGATTTGAAACCATCATTGTGATTGATTGTGATAAACAGATGTAGAATTCAGTTACACATCTGGGCTTAGATACTTGGGTTGAGTAGTTTGAGCTGTAGAAATTTCAAATAGAGTACCCAACAGTTTGGTCACCATACATTTCGTTTATTGAAAATAAAATTTGATTTATAATGGCTGTGTTATAGAATTAGGCAACAGTTATATTCTCATTCACTTGAAAATATATCAAATTAAATTCGATGGGATTTAAATTTAAAAACTGGAATCGATTCATCTCTGAAAACATGCTTGGCAAGGAAATAATCATGGCTGTCTTTATTAATTGACAAAAGTGGCTATTTTCCTTGACTTAAGAAAATGTAGTACCATGAACAAGTTGATGTAAGATTTATACAGCAAACTAGAGTGCTTCATCCATTAAGTGTTCTCATTTCTACACAGTCGAAATTTTAGCAAGGGGTTCTCTGCCTGGTTACTGGATGGGCATGGCCCTGGTGAGTGTGGCCTAATCAGCCTTCTGCACCATGGTGGGGAGGGGGGTTTGCCCTCCCCTGGCTCCAGAGGCTTTTATTGAGCCTCCAGGAGGGCGAAAAATGGCCTCCCCAGGCTCTGGAAGCCCTGTGGAGGCCAGAAATGGCCCATTTACGGCCTTCCCAAACTTCTAGTAGCCTTGTTTTTTGCCCTCCACAAGCCTCTGTGTACGCCCTGCACTTACCTGCATCCAAAATGGGCCACGTGGGGACTCCAGCACTGCGCATGCGGCACCATCTTGTTTTTGGCCTTTTTTGGGGGGGTGGAGAATTGTTCAGCTTTTTTCTACTGCGCATGTGCACGCCATGCCACGCACGCACCCACACAGCGCACCCACGCGACATGGGAGGCAGCAAACAAGCCACCCCTGTCTCAAGACCTAAAATGGACACCTAACATCAAAAAGGTCATCAAAAAAGCATAACAAAGAATGTTCTTTCTGCGCCAACTCAGGAAGCTCAAACTGCCCAAGGAGCTGCTGACACAATTCTACAGAGGAATTATTGAGTCTGTCATCTGCATCTCCATAACTGTCTAGTTTGGTTCTGCAACACAACAAGACAGACACAGACTTCAGAGGATAATTAGAACTGTAGAAAAAACAATTACTACCAACCTGCTTTCCATTGAGAACCTGTATACTGCACGAGTCAAAAAGAGGTCTGTGAAAATATTTACAGACCCCTCACATCCTGGACATAAATTGTTTCAACTCCTACCCTCAAAACAACACAATAGAACACTGCGCACCAAGACAACTAGACACAAGAACAGTTTTCCCCCGAAAGCCATCACTCTGCTAAACAAATAATTCCCTCAACACTGTCAAAGTATTCACTAAGGCTGCATTACTATTAGTCTTCTCATCATTCCTGTCACCCATCTCCTCCCACTTATGACTGCATGACTGTAACTTTGTTGCTTGTATCCTTATGGTTTATATTGATATTGATTGTTTACTGATTGCTTATTTGTACTCTATGACTATCATTAAGTGTCGTATGTCTTATGATTCTTGATGAATGTATGTTGTCTTTTTTTTATGTACACTGAGAGCACATGTACCAAATACAAATTCCTTGTGTGTCCAATCACACTTGGCCAATAAATAATTCTATTCTATTTTATTTTATTCTATTTTATTCTAAAAAAAGAACTGGATAGCTTCTTGGTGTCTGAAAAAAGAGCTTTTACTTGAACAAAATAAATTTTGGTAAAAAGGTGAATGAAACTGAAAGAATAATCTGCCATTAGGTGCTGTTCATGTTTTTTTCCTTGCTGAAGAAAAGCAAATAATTCTGTCGCTATGGCAGACCAAATGGGAGCCATCTTACTCCCAAATGAATGTTGATTGCAACACCCTTTACTGGGGAAAAATAGTAAAGAAAAACATTCATAGTCAAATGTCTGGAAGTTGAGAAAGTTGTACAATCTTTCAAGCTACCACAGGATTCTTAACCGGTAGATGAAAGTTAAACTAGTAAAATGGAAATGATGATGTTCATTTTGATGAGACGCAAGAATGAGTGACAAAGTTATTTCCTGTTGCCAACGAATCTCTCCTGCACAAGGCACGATGAATTAGTTTCTTTCCAATTTTCTGATGATGGGTGAAATAAGTAGGGCAACAGGGCATCCCTGTTGCCCTACTTATTTCAAAAAATACTTATTCTAGTATATTCAGATTCTTTTCTGATGAGTTGAATTTAGTTTCTTCAAATCCAGTTTCTTGCTCAGTGGAACATTCTAAGTTACAGCCTCTCACGTGCTATTCTCAAGCCCCTGTTTCAACATCCTATGACGTCCACAACCTTTGTAGCTAATTGGTCTTGCTGTTAGGAAGTGTTTTTCCCCTGACACTTGATTGCATTTTTTTTAATCAACTTCTTTTCCTTTAGACTGATAAGAACTCAGTGGCATTAAAATAACAACCATGAGAGAAAAACACTGAGACTTTGATTTGTGGGAGAATTAAAGAATCAATAATACATTTAGAAAACAAGACTCAGAAAAGTTTTTTAAAAAACCCTTCTCTAGTCCATCCTCTTCCTAAATTTCCCATTTTTTTCTTTTGTACTTTCTTATCTGTAAATGAAAGCAACAATAAGTGAGGACATTTGAGCCAGAAACAAAGGTATTTAAATTAACAGTAATGTTTATTTTTCAATGCCAGCTAATTGTTTAATTTTAAAATGGAGCAGAAAACATTAATCTTCCTGTTCTCAGTTCCAGAACTAATCAGAAAATAGTGATATGTTCCTGGCAGAAAGTAATTAATTGAGCTTTGAACTCATTGAAAGATGAAACGATTCTTTCTCTTACCGCCATCTGAGTCTCATTGTTAATGGAAACAATGCAAAGGAGTCACTTTCTTTTTGGTGCATTTGAAACTTATTTAATAAAGAACAAAAAGGTTTGTTTTAAGACTGTAGAGCAAGATAACAAGTTTAATCTTTCTGGACTTTGTGATAGTGTCTGGTCCCAATGCTGGCTGACAATAAATGTATATCGCAATCAGGTTTCCTGCCTAGATCCAACTACTTAAAAAATAGTTTAATACTCTAGTGTAGTTTTTAAGTACTTAAAATATTTAAGTAAGTTTCTAAAGATTGTCCATAAGTACTGGAGCTACCTTTTCCCCCCCATTCGTGTTTATTGTTTTTCATTTAACCATTTTGCAAAAGGAATAAATATTTTACCAAGGGAACAATCAAAAGCAATTATTTTGTCATTATTTTAAATTAAAGCTTGCCACTTAATATTCTAATTACTTGGCATATGCTTACTTGTTTATTGGTATTTGAAACTTAGGGATTGTTGCTTGAAATCCTTTGCAAATAGAATATTGATGTGGTTTATCCTTAAATGATATGTATAAGTTTAGTCTAAAATTAATTGGCTGAGATTGATTTTAAAATGCTCTAAGTCATTTCAAGGTTTTCAATTTTTAAAGTTGTACTAATAGTAATGGAATCAGGTGGTCTGATTTGTTTTCTAATCAACATAAATAGGTTTCAAGATAGAGAATTCCAAGTGTAAGAGACTTCACAATTAGGCTTCACAATATCTCCCATACCACAGCAAATTGAATTGGGCAGTTTCTTTTGTTTGTCACCCAAATGTCTGCCTCTCTTTACCCAAATCTGTTCACCCCAAAATTATCTGAATTGCTGATTGATGCTGAAGATTGATTGTGTATCCGGACAATTAGCTTACACATATGAAAATGTTGCAGAAGGAACTATTGAAGGAGATCTGGCTCACAAATATCATCTACCACTCCCAAGAATGCTCATTGCCAAGTAAACTTTCTGATGAATCAAATATTCCAGTCTGTCTTTCCAGCACGGAGAGTTCAAAATGCATTAAAAAATTCCCACCATTGAAATGGTGTTGATGGAGAAGCGTGCAAAGTGCAGTGCAACATTCTAGTACTGGAAGAGCATGGTGTACAAATAGATGCATTTCCAACATGGAAGCTAGTTGTAACCAAAAAGTTATAGGAAGAATCTATACTGTATTACCATGGCAAAAGATTCAGTAAACTTGACATCCAGCTTCTTAAATACATGTATGCGGGAAAGAAATCTCAGATGAGTTTCTCCAACAGTGGTCAGGGAGTTCTTCTAGGTCCGTGATTGTCATGCGTGCCACAGGTGGCACGCGGAGCCATATCAATGTGAGGCGTTGTTGTTCTATGTCAGCTCCAGCATTCATGCACAACCTGGCCAGCTGATTTTCGGCCTTCCAAAGGAAGGGGAGGCTGTTTTCGCTCTCCCCAGGCTTCAGGAAGGTTTCCTGAAGCCTGGGGACAGGAAAAATCAGCCCAACTGGCCAACCAGAAGTTCAGAGGCTTTAGCGAGCCTGTGTGGATGTACAAGGGGGGCATCACAGGAGGGCAGTGTGCGCATGCATTGGGGGAGAACATTTCATTATGGGTGTGGGTGCGCAAGGGCATGCATGCGCTATTGCGTGCACACATGCCGTTGCACATGCCCTTTTGGCACCTGAGCAGAAAAGGGTTAGCAATCACTGTTCTAGGTAATGATAAGAGACAGCATGTAGGATATTTTAGTGCAATCCACTTGATTCCTAAGGAGGTGCTGAACTTCTTGGACATGTATAAGAGTGGAGCACTGGAAAACATTCAAGCAGAAGATCAGATGCAGTTATAAGTGGCCACTGATATGCAATTGTGTCATCTGAGTGGAGGTATGCACTCACTTATTATAACTCAATATAGTTCTAGATAGAAGATTAGGCTAGATGTTGTTCTGGTAATTTACATAACAAGAAGAGTAGTATTCTAAGGTGGAATTTGTCCTCTCTGACTGTAGTTTATTTGGAAGATGGGTCAAGCTTATTATCCAGTAACTGGAACAATTTTCAAAATGTGCCATAAATTGATGGCATTTGTAAGAAATTAAGTAATTGGGCAAACTATGGTTCCTGAAAACTTTTTGAATGAACAGGTATGCTGATTCAAGGCTCAAGGGAGATCACAACAGATAATAAAATATGCCATTTTTAAAAAGGAATTCAGCCACCATCAGAATGATATTCAGAACTTTGATATATGACAACTCAGTTATAAAGTCCAAGTCCAATTGTATTACAATGCCTTGTAACAATCTGGTAATTTGCTGGACAGATATTTTGAATATTGACAGTGTTACAAGATGAGATATTAGCTAAATCAAGACCACCTTAAGTTAGAAAGAAGGGAATGACTCACCACAGTACTGCATATCTTAAACTGTGATTAAATTCAAGAGTTAGTCACTTTATCACTGCATCTACATGACAGGAAGATGTAATTTGACTTATTTCTGATAAACAGAATCAGAACAATTGTCTGAATAATCAAATGTCACATTGATGAGGGTTTTTCAGAAAATTCCATTGACTCATATTCAGGGAAAAATATACAAAGTTATAACTGTAGCATTGTTCTGTTACACTACAAAGCTTGTCTTTTGTTCTTGGTTTAATATGAAATTTCTTATAACAGTAGGTTCTGTGAATGGAATAGATCTTGCTTTCATAAGAGAATGTTCCCTTTAATTTTGATGATAGAACATTTGGAACCTGCTTCAAAACTTTTCATCTGCTTATTTCCTATCTTTTTATTTATATTGCACAGATTCCGGAATCAAAACTACAGTCCGGCCTCAAAAATGAGTCTCCAGAAGGCTACTATGAAGAAGCGGAGCCTTACAGTATTTCTATGAATGGTACATAATTGTATATTTCTAGAGTTTTATTGTTGTTTTGTTCAGTTGCGTGCTAGAAAGAAAAAATTATTTCTAAAAACAATCAGTTCAATCACATGAGGGAAGAGATGTTCAAAATATAAAATTGCAAATGTGAGATTTACATCTATGATTGTAATACTATTAAGTAAATTTTGAAAAAGAACATTAAATGACAGAATTGCCTAGACTCTATTCAACTCAATGTGATATTGATACCATTTTCCCCTTGGTATAATACATTTTACAGATATCTCTATGGAGACACTAAGACTTTATGTATTCGTACTTCCTTCTCTATTTAAAGTACATTGGCCTGACGATTGATTCTAATGATTGCACTGCTGAGGTTTCCCAAGCTGAGCTGCAACCCTTTGTCAGCATCACAAGTAAATCATGACAATCAATACATATTGAATGCTAGCTATTTAGCCTGAATCAGCACCATCTGGTTTTATTTGTTCTTATCATGACCATAAAGAGCTCCTTTTAAGTTTTTTAGAAGACTGATTCTAATTACCACTATACGTGTTAGAGAAATTGTGCTTCCAATTGTTAAAAGAGTTTAATTCATTGGCCAGTGAGATTCATGTTCAGAAGTCTTTCTTTTTCTCCTTCTTCATCTCTCATCATGCAGATCCTTATGTTCAGTTTATGGCTATTAGGACCAGGCCAGTATCCAGATTATTGGGAGAATAATATGCGCTGTGTTAACTATGGGTCTGGCATGTTTTAAAATATGAATATTCTTGTCCTGGCTGTCAGTTGTTTTGTGAGAGTCTTTCACCAGATCTTATTTTCATCCTTAAAATATATCCATGTTAGGAGCACTAATAAAGAAATAGCACCAGGTATAGATTTTAAAAGCAATACCTTAATCAGTCATGATCAATTATAATCGCTCAGTGCTTCTAGGCAGAACATTGGGGCTCATTGAATTGCAGCTGGGGAACTGCATGCTGCTTAGAGACTGTAAGTTCTCCTTTCATATTCTAAATTCAAAAGTACAAGAAAACTGATTGGAGATAAAGTCAAATGAAAAAAGTAATAGCTTTGTGTCCACAAGTCTAAGAAGAAGAAGAACATGGTATAAAAACAATTAGATTATCATAGCATTCTTCTCTGTGAATACAAGGATAAAATGGCCTTTTTGGGTCCCATATCTTTAACTGTGATTAAATTCAACATTAAGTCTATCACTGCATCTATATGACAGGAAAATGTAATTCGATTTATTTCTGATAAACAGAATCAGAACAATTCTCTGAATAATCAAACGTCACATTGATGAGGGTTTTTCAGAAAATTCCTCACTGTGAATACATCTAGTCATGCCAATCTTCTGTCAAGAATGCTCACCAGATAACAATGGGCCAGGGGCTTTCTTAAGTGCAACCTACTTTGCAGGATTGTTGTATGGGGAAGGGCCAGAGGACTGAGTGCAGTATTTAGTACATTAAGCTTCTAAAGGAAAGGCAATATTTAAATCTAGTGAACAGATTCATAAGTATATTTCATGTTTATGGAGATTCTCAGTCATCCAAGATCATGGTTGTCCCAAATGTTCTTTCTGGTTTTTCTTTGAAGACATTTCTGAAGAAGCTTCTTGGATGAGAAGTGTCTTCAAAAAAAAACCAGAAAGTCCAGTTGCCTCTTGAAAAAAGCACCTTTGGGACAAGTATATTTCCTGTAAACAGTTGAACACTTCCCTGATAGATAATA
>JANHFT010003906.1:65330-76208 GCA_032467955.1 Pseudoxenodon macrops
TGGTGTAGGGTTTCCTGCCTAAGCAGGGGGTTGGACTAGAAGACCTCCAAGGTCCCTTCCAACTCTGTTATTCTATCCTAAAATACCTTAGGTTGAAGAGGAGAAGCAGTCAAAATCCTCTCTTTGTTTCCGGAAGCTGTTAGAGCCTAAATGGGGAGAAAGAGGCTTCGCCTCAATTTCAGCAAGATGGATTGACTGTGAATTTGAAACTCTTTAAATTAAGCAAAGTTAAGCAAATCATGGCTTAATGCAAGATGTTAATTTTGTCATGTTTTATTTCTCCATTTTCGTCTGGATGTCCACATTGCTTTCCAAAGATTTCTGAATGCTTATAACTGCATGCAGTGGATGTAAAACTAACTGACTTTAAGAGCTCCAGCTGATCTTGAATATCTTCTTTTTCCAAATAAATCAAAGAAAGAAAAAGTAGAATGTATGAAGGTACACTTAATTTGATTGCTTCATTTCTGTTTCATGTTTGCTAGTATGTGCTTATCTGCATTTGGAAGAGAAGTATAATGTAAGAAATTGATCCACCTGGAAGCTACACTTGATTACCCAAAACAATAACTAAAATGATTTTTTTGGGGTGTAGTTTCCAATTAATACATAAAATCTTGCTTATTTCCCTTTATTTAACACCAAGCAGTTTATTTGTTTATTTGTTTATTTAATTTATATGCCATCCATCTCACTATCAAGTGATTCTGGGTGGCTTACAATGCTTAAATATAATGCTTAAATGTGTAGTAGACATCTCATTCTATTTTTTAATAAGATTTTTTTTTGGGAACTTGGGTTTTCAATACAAACCTTTTTGTATGTGTCTCTGTTGCTTGTTCCTTCTTTCCTCCAAGATATCTGATCAACCATTCATTATTCCTTATATTGTAAACCAGAAATTTGGCAAATCAGTCTTTAATTTCCTTAAGTAAACTTTGTCAAAGGTTCTCAAAAGAGAGCTATTGATTCTGTATTTTCCCCTTCCCTCACTTTTATTTTTCATTAACATCTCTTTTGCTTATTTTAAGGCAATTATGACTTTATAACCTTCTTAGAAAACTTTTATTTTTAACTATGTGACATTTTGTAGCATTTTAAAACAGGTTTTAGACTATGGCTCATTTGCAATTTGAATCATTTTGTAGCTTCAACCATATTTGTGTTACATTGGCATTCCTGCTATTTTTAATGATATTGTTCCAATAAATAAATAAGAAATCTACTACTGTGTTTATATCATATGTTTAGTTATATACTTAAGTATTAGCTGCTTTGCTTATCACTGCAGAAAAAAATACTGCACTGTTGCTTTTTTTAAAAAATCTGAAAAGTATTGGTTGCTACAGATCTGATTGCTCAGTTCCCTATAATCTATTCTTCCCATGATATAAATACTCATTCATTTTTTCTTTGACCTGATAATATGTCTATTTTTCCAAACTATTTAAAATGCAGTTATATCCACCTAATCAATTCCTCCAATTTATTTTTTATTTAAAAATAATAATAATGTAAATTAGTCATCTCAGCAAAGAATTGTGGGAGTCAATTGATGATTGCTATGATATTTCTTTTAGTATTCTGTTCTCTAAGCAATTTGGAGACAAATTTCATAATCTACATTTCACACTAGGGTCAACTATGATAGAAAATCATAGAATGTTCTTGCAAATCATCTTTGAGAGGTCATTATAAATCACACTCATGTCGGAAGCACGGATGAGCATACTCCTTCCAACGCAAAAACTTCAGATGCAGGTTTTAGACTTTTTCCAAAGAAACTTCACATTGATTCCTTAGACTTTGAACATCTGAACATTTCCACACTGTGCCCATCTAGAAACATATTGAGTGAGTAGACTTGTCAATTGTTTTGTATGGTTGATTATATTATAACAGTGCTTCTCATTCTTTTATTATATTACGTTCTAACATGTATTTCAATCCTAAATTGTCTCTTTTCCATGTTACAACTTATGTGGAAAACTTTTCATGAACTATTGGAGCTATTTTGAGAAGCAACAGATGCTAGACTGCAAGTTTCTTGAGTGCAGGCCTAATCTTAAACATTTTACTGATATACCAGCTAATTTAGAATCTCTTATTGATTTTCATTTGGCCTGCCAATCTCTGCTTGTGCCATATACTTTCCTTCTTGCAAATTTCTCCCAACTAATTCCATCTTTCTATAATGTTCATAGAGCTCTTGTTTCTTGAAATAACTCAGCCTACTTTTTCTTTTCTGCCCTTACATTTAAAACTGCTTCCTAGAGTTCCTTTAGGTGACCGTTTATCTTGATTTTTGTAGGCACATCTCAAAATTCAAAATATGTTAGATTTATGTGTTTTAAATATATGGTTCAGCAAAAGGCAGCATTTAGCTGAATCTTTCTGAGCTTGGAACCCAAACAGGGTCAACCATGGTTATGAATGGGATAGAGAACCACACATCCAGGGCACTGCAGAGCTGTAGAATAGAAACAAACAAACAAACAAATATTGAAAGAAAACAAAAGCAAACTACATCAGCCTTTTTGCCATACCATGAAAACTGCACATATCTAGTCAATAATAGCTAAGCTCAACTGTATTTTTATGTTATAACAATGGAATGGGAAAGAATGGAATGGAATGGAACAACCAACTATATAATTCATTGAAATATTAGGCAATTCTGTTAAATATAGAACTGTATACTTGAGATTAACATGTATATAATGTCATATTGGGTTTTTAAACATTTCTGTCAAAAGACACACACAGAACTGTATGCTAAACTAAATTTTCAGCTTGACACCATATTTTTCGAATATAAGACATGTATAAGACATATCAAGATTTCGAAGAGGTAAGTAAGAAAAAAAATATTTTTGTCCTCCCCAGCCCCAAGGAGAACTCTGCAGGTCTCCCAAACCCTCTGCATGCCCTATATTTTGCAAAAACGGGCCCATTTTTCACCAATTTTTGCAAAAAACAGGGTGTGCAGAGGGTTTGGGAGGCTTGCAGAGTGCTTCTGGGGACTGGGGGAAGGCAAAAATGCCCCAGCACTCTACAGACCTCTCAAACCCTCTGCACATATCATTTTTGTGAAAAACTGGCCCATTTTTTGCAAAAATAGGATGTGGGGCGGGGCTTTGGGAAGCCAAAAATGGCTATATTCAGTGTATAAGATGCACCAACATTTCCACCCTCTTTTAGGGGGGGATGTGCGTCTTATACTCCAAAAATATGGTAAGTTCACTGTTTGAAAAACAACTTCATTAAATTATCTTCTTAGCTGAAAAGAATGAATATATACCATGCAGAAGGTCCATAAGAAAGTAAAAGCATACAAAATTAAACATATGTATCTATATGTGTGGCACTTTTGAAATAACAACAAAAAGATTATTAGATGGGAATTTGCTGTAACATTTTATTCCAAGAAAGGAAGATAAAAATTAATAATTACTCAACATAGTTCTATGTTTTCTGAAAAGCAATTGAATTTTACAGAATCAATTTTCTCATGTTATAACAGCAGCAAATACATTTTATTATAGCAAAAAATATACCGTACATTTATTTTTGCAGGAGCAAATATATTTGCAACCCCAAAGTATTCCAGAATAAGTCTTTCCTACACTACAGAAAAGACTCAAGCCTATTAAATCACCTGATTCACACATCACACTAAGTCATAGCTGCTCAATGATGATTTGTTGAATGAACCACAGTTGTTCCTTTGAACAATATATTTGCAATATATATGCAAATATATATATGCAAATATATATGCAAATTAGACTTTGCAGAAGTGGTAGGGTCAATATCAGTGCTATGTCTAGGGTAGATATGATGGCTGAGATATGAGCAGCAAATGTATTTTTATTATGACAGCTCAGGGCCTATAATAATATTTTTAAAAATAATTTGGAAATAGAAAGATGGACAGACTAATATGTTGTATTCTCATTTGGTCATCACTTTGGTATGGACCAAATAATGGTAAAGAAACAAATTTGATTTTTTTCCCTAACTTTTTTTTGCAGAGATTGTAGCTCATGTTCTGAGATGTAAAACTAACAATCTCCACAAAAGACTTCTGGGGAAAATGTGGAAAGAAAAGGAAAGAACTTCATTGCAAACACCTATTGGGAGGAAGGGAAGTTTGCTGATGAAGTAGTGAGGCCCACCCATCCACCCAAATCTGGCAAACTGCTAATAAGTAGCTGCCATAGGAGAAAAAGAAATTAATAGTGAGGAAAATATGAATTTTGAGAAATGTTCTCTCTTGTGATATTAGAGGTTCAGGATTATCCAGCAAGATGGTTTGAGATAAAAGGCAGTATTTTTCCCATATTACATTCATTGCTGTAGAATTGATTATTCTCTTCCCCAAATTTTTTTTGGATTTGATTGTTAGATGTTATGCTAGCGGATATATCCATACCACATGATGGTAACACCAAGTAGAAAGATTCTATTAATGGTGGGTTCACTTAACAAATGAAAACACAAACTAAACAGCTGATTATTTTAGAATTCAGTGTACTGTACACCACTGCACACCATTCACCATCCCCTTTGTGGGTTGAGTAAATCACAGTAAAGTTAAATAATGGCTTTATGAAATCAATGTCATGTTTCTAAAAATTTTATTGTATCTGTTTCTTAACATGTATCTGTAATACCAGAGAATGAATGGGCTTCTGGTATGAGCTAGTATTTTCCATTTACAAAACTCCATTGAATGTTCTCTTAATGGAATACATGATACCTTCGTGACTGAACTTCCCCCTAGTATGGTTTAGTTCAGGGGTGAGTGCTAACCTACCTCGCTGCCAGTTCGCTGCCTCCTGTGCTGCTTGGGCGCGCCTTGCGTGCACACACCTCACGCCTGCACGCATGTGCAGTAGAAAAAATCCCCAAAAGATCCCCCCCAAAAGGCTGAAAACAAGATGGCAATGCCTTCACAGTGCCGCATGCGCAGAAGAAAAAAAATCCAAAAACATTCAAAAACATTTTTTCCCCCAAAAAAATTCAAAAAAAAGATGGCGGTGCCATCCGAGCAGAACCGAGCCGTGACATCACCTGCGGCCTACTACCTACTCAGTAGAACTGGTCTGAACCGGTAGGAACCCACCTCTGGTTTAGTTGTCTTGTCAATGATCCCTCAAATTCTTGTTTTCCAACTTCTGTAGATACTTTTTTTGGAAATCCTTGTCAAGAGGTTTCAGACTGATCACGTTAAATGCTAGGGAAGCACAAAAAATGTCTAAATAGGTGGTAAAATTTGCTTGGTAAGGAAATAAAAGTCATCATGTTTCGGTAATCTCCAAAGCTTTCCTTTAGCACTTGCTTTCTGCTCTGGCAATTTGAAAAAGAAAAAGCAACATGATGGCACAGCAAGAATCTATTTGGACTTTAAAATGTTCATCTTATTCTGGATGCAAAATGTGTAGCCACACTGAGCAATTTTCTTTAATGTGCTTACTTCAACACATTTTTTAAAAGACTGATGCTTGTGTAGAAATTCACATCCTGAATAAATATAGCATTGTCTCCAAAACCTGCTGTGTAAACCATTCAGCATTACCTGAACTCATAGCAACCCTAAGCTTCAGAACAACAAAATACTGTAGTTTATGAAAACACCTGAATGCTGATCTTGGAAAGATTATATTGAAGGAATTGAAGTAGTTGGGTTTTGTATATGAGCCAGAAATTTTGATTCTACTACTAGTGGTTTTATTTTTATTTTATTTACTATCATTTACCATTGTGGTTTAACGTATCCAGAAATAGCATAAATAGGGAGGAATCTTTACAATATGCAGTAGAGTATTTTATATCCATAAAACCAATACATATTGAAAACTAGTAAAGCTGTCAAATTGAGCCATTCTCTCTTATTCTCTTTCCCTTTGTGTGTATGTTTTCTATAACTGTATATCTACATATCTACAGTATATATCAACATCTATATCAACATCTACCTACCCAGAAAGTAGACAGAAACCAAGAGCCTCATGAATCAGACATGCCTACTAATTTATACCTCAGTGCCACGCAATCTTTCATTGCTTAGAACTACTCTTGCTCCATCTTATTTTTTCGTCCCCCAGAATCATGTGGGAAGAAAATCTCATGTAGATAGGAAGAGAGGCTGTGTTCTTTTTGGAGTCAAAAATTGTTGTTTCAAATGGACTAAATGGACATATCTTACTCCTTGTTGTCCTGCCAGCATGCTGTTAATATTTGTGAAAGCAGGATCTGAAAGTTCCACACAGCTCATGGATTGCAAATTGACCAATTTGAGTTTACAAGATTATCAGTGACACTTATTGAAGCCAATAAAAAAATAATCACTATCACTATGTGTAGGATGGCAGTGTTACATAGGTTATTCAGCAGTTGTGGGAGCTTCATCAGAGAAATCTTTCAAGAAGAGACTGGACTGCTATTTGTCAGAAATGGTGTAAGGTCTCCTGCTTGGGTGGGGGGTTGGACTAGATAACCTATAAGGTCCCTTCCAATTCTGTTAATCTGTTAAACTGTTAAACCCACTCTGTAGCCCCAGATGTTGGTATATCTATTTAGAAGCAATCTTAGGTTTTTTTGAATGAAACTTAATTCTTTTCAGATTAATTGCAGTTTTAACAAGATACCGTATGCTGCATGTGTGCCAGGGGTGGGTTCTGGATATTTTTACTGCTGGTTTGCTCAGAGTCGCGCTGTGCATGCACGCAGCAATCAAAAACTAGTTTCTGCACCTGCACAGAAGCAAAATCCAAGATGGCGGCACCCACAGAGTCACCGACAGGACTGGATCCATGACATCATGGCCAAGTTACTATTGGTTCTATAGAACCAGATAGAACCGGTAAGAACCCACCTCTGGTGCGCGACCCTGAGCAAACTGGCAGTAAAAATATCTGGAACCCACCCCTGCCACACACCTTAAAATTGGCAAGGTTGAGAAACACTGGCTAAGAGCAATCTATCCACATTTCCCTGATGTTATAAATCCCTATTTAGATTACATGGAATATGTTTGCTGCAGTCTGTACTCATTGAAGACAAAACCAGAGCACTTTTATGCAGTCTCCAGCAGTTCTAGTAAATATTTCCAATAATAAAAAATAAGAGTTTTTAAAAATGGTACCCCTTTGTATTTTTTTAGTTTTAAGTGATTCTTAAATATTGTTTTTTTCATTTGCTCATTATTTGTGTTTACTTCATTATCCTTGTTTTGTGATCTTTTCTTTGAGAAAAGAGCTTTGAGTGGAGCATTAGACTGGCCTGTGAATAAATAAATCTGAATTAAATCAGCAATACATTTTAAACTACCGGTACGTATGTTTTTAAATTTAAAAAAATAGCATACTTTCCAACTGATTGAGGAATCTTTCTGTTCTAATGATGTTTTTTCCTCAAGTGATGAATA
Source organism: Pseudoxenodon macrops (assembly GCA_032467955.1). Classification (NCBI taxonomy): domain Eukaryota; kingdom Metazoa; phylum Chordata; class Lepidosauria; order Squamata; family Pseudoxenodontidae; genus Pseudoxenodon; species Pseudoxenodon macrops. Next base: position 72,763 of record JANHFT010003906.1, read on the forward strand.
TCCTTAATGAATAAATTATATTTGGCAATACTAATTATTGTATAAGAATTGCTGGTACATCATATTGGATGAGACAATTTTGCAGTAACCCTTTTGATTAGAATTTCATCTTTCCATTAAATCATTATTTTCTTTATAGTAGAAAAAAACATGTTTTTGAATACCTGTTATGGCAAGGACAGCTACAATACTGAGGGAGAGGACAATAATTTATATCTCTCCAAATTTCCAAGTAATTTTGTATTGCTAAATTTGTAAATACTCATGAATTGTGTTTCATATGGTTCATTTGTTATATGAACAAACACCTTTAACAGCAGACGGTTCCCCAACTATAATTGCCTCAAATTGTCCCAACATAGATTTGTGGCACCGTAAGGCAAAATTTATACTTATTTATATTGTAAGACAAAATTTATACACTATTTATACTTTACATAAATGACCTGTGTGACAATATTACAAGCAACTAATGTTCTCTTCACTGATGATGTAAAACTATTTAACACCACCCATAATGCTGCTACCCTTTGAAAAGCCTTGACTATGTATCTGAATGGTCAAAAGATTGGCAACTCCAAATCTCAACCAACAAATGCTCTGTCTTACACATTGGGGAAAAAAAACAACCAGAACACAAAATACAATCTAGGTCCACATGACCTTGTAGACAACCCTCACTCTGTAAAGGACCTTGGAGTACTCATATCTAATGATCTAAGTGCCAGAGCCCACTGTAACAACATTGCTAAAAAGGCATTAAGAGTTGTTAACCTAATCTTACGTAGCTTCTTCTCTGGTAATACTATATTGCTAACCAGAGCATACAAAACATTTGCTAGACCAATTCTCGAATACAGCTCATCTGTCTGGAACCTACACTGCATATCGGACATTAATACAATTGAGAGAGTCCAGAGATATTTCACAAGAAGAGTCCTCCACTCCTCTATTCACAACAGAATACCTTATGCCACCAGACTTGAAATATTGGGCTTAGACAATTTAGAACTATGCTGCCTTCAGTCTGACCTAAGGGTAGTACATAACTTATCTGCTATAATAGTCAATGACTATTTCAACTAACACAACAACACACAAGCACACAACAGATGCAAACTTAAGATAAACTGTGTTTGTGTGTCCAATCACACTTGGCCAATAAAGAATTCTATTCTATTCTATTCTATTCTAAATATATGATTGTTGGTCCATTTTGCATTAATAGGAGTTCTGCTGCTGCTGATGACTTCTCTATAAATGTCTATGCCTAAGTTGCATTTTGAGAGGAATTTCCAAAACAGAGGAGTTTGGTTGGAAGACAGAATTCACATCAATCACTAACCTTTATTAGACATGTCCCTTCCCTACAGTTATATGTATTACAATATACTTGACATGAACATTCCAGAGAGATCATCACTTTAAAAAAAATCTACATAAAAATAAAGTAGTAGGAATCTCTGCAGAGATTGACCTCATTTATATTTATTGAAAAAAAAGGAGCTGCATCTGTTCTCCCATTCATGAGAAGATTGACAAGTGTGCATCTCTTTTTAATAGGTGAATCTGCAGAACTATATTAAAGGAGTAGACTTTTTCCCCCCTGCTACATTATCAGAAACGTGTATGTGGGATCATCAGATAAAGACTAGAATTAGTCCAGTACTATTATATCTTTTAAAATTGGGTTTTTAAAAGATTGAACGTTATTGTAGGATTGAAGAAACATTTCATAGAAAAAAATCACTGGTTGCTGTTTAAAAATGGGGGGAAAAAGTGAACACATTTATACTCTTGTGAATATAAAGTGCCATATGGGCTTTTTGAAAGGGAAAGGTCTGCTAATGAAGCCTTTTTCAAACAAAGCCATCTGTCCTTATACAAGATATGACGGTTCATAAAACAGGACATGCTTTTCTAGCAGGAATGGGCTGTATATATTCTAACTGGGAGGTAAAAAACAAATGGGAGTGGTTTGGGATTATTTTGGCAAATTAAGTGGAAAAATAAGTGACTCACTAATCAAATGATTGGGATGCATTAAACTCTACTTCTTAACCCGGAAAGAATTTCAGAATTCTTTCTGGGTTAAAATTAGAATATTAAAGCTGATAAATTGGGTAGATGACAATGACTGAGGATTAATTTACAATCTACTTATATCGTAACAGTCTTAGGCACACTGGAAGATCCTTTTCCTTACATTTGTGTCCAGATGGCAAAATAGCTACATGGCCTCTCCTTTAAGACGTAAAAGGAACTTACTGAGGAATTTGATGACAGTAAAATTAGATTGTCTACTCCAATGAGACATGCAGTGGCACGAATACTACTGGGTACTTTCTTAATTAAAATATTGACTGAGAGATTTAGAAATGCCAAGTTTTACCTCCATGAATACAGTAGTTTCAAAGTTGTAGATTACCTGAGGATTCCTGAAAGTGATATTGCTAAAATGGAAGCTTGTAGAAAGTAAGCAAGCGGAGGTGACCCCCCCTAATCCTAAATTGGTCCAGTGATTGTCTTTGATTTATTTTGACAATCTTAAAAAAGAATAACTTGCTCAAAACTTCCAAACATTGCATCAGTATTTTTTTTCCTTTATTGATCTGAACATCTGTACTTTCTTTCAGATTTTGAAACACAATCCATTACCTCCCTATCTCCCTTAGGTGTCTGAAAATCATTTTACTTCCTTTACTGGTAAAACAATTCAAATGCCTTATATGCATATTTGCATGTACATTATGTTTCTTAAATATATCAAATCAAAATAGTATTTGAATTGCAATGTACTTTAAAGAGTGACTTTAAAGGGGGGTTCTTCCCTTTAATTGTCTTGCAGATTGATAAAATTATTTTAGGGGAGATAAATAAGATATTTTTTAAAGAAAAGTACAATATTGACAATTACAGTAAGGGCATTTTCAATAATCTCTCTCTCTCTCTCTCTCTGATACAGACACAATATAGATGCATGCAGCATTAAGCATGACATTTCCATGTGAAGTCAGATAATTGACAATTGGTCCCAATATTTGTTGTTTTTCTGTTGTGGGCTCTACAATTTGACTCTGAGGTCCATCCCTAATTATTTAGTTACTCATAATTTATTTATTTTTTATTTGATTTCTGTAGCCGCCCATCGTCTCAGCAAATGATTCTGGGTAGTTCACAATTCAAAACGTACAACAGTTGCCCACAGAACAATTAACCTAAAGACAAGAATTATTTCCTATGTGCATCTGTTTGCTTTGCTACACAGACATCTAAATAACATAGACTAAAGAACAGAGACATCTAAAGAAAAACATAATCATAGTTGTTTCTAGAAATAGAAGATTTACCGTATTTTTCGGAGTATATGACGCACCTGAGTATAAGACGCACCTGAGTTTTTGGGGAGGAAAATAGGGGGGGAAATCTGCCTACCAGGTATTCAT
>JANHFT010003906.1:86340-101848 GCA_032467955.1 Pseudoxenodon macrops
ATAAGACGCACCCGAATTATCAGCCCCAATTAGGGGGAGAAAAGGTGCATCTTATACTCAGAAAAATACGGTATTTACTATTAACAGAAAATTGAATGATTAGGTTCTCATGGACATCAGGAATTGATTTCAAGGGCATCTGCATTTATGCCTTAATTGTTAGTATTAAATTTTTTGAAAATGTGCTTATCAAAATCCTTTCTTTTCTTTTTTTTAACCCATTATTGTTTTCTTGTATTTTATTTATATAACACTGTTGTCTTTTCTTTTGCTAATATTGCCATTTTCTGAATATGACTAACTTTTCAGTAATACAGGATGAGGAACTATGGTCCCTTTATGATTTGTGGACTTCCTCCCAGAATTCCTGAGCCAGCATGGAATTGTGGGAGTTGAAGTCCACACGTCATAAAATGGCCATAGTTCCCCACCTTTGCTGTAATAGGTTCCTTGATTTGCTTCTATAATATGCTGACCTATTTTTTGGTTTGATAAAAGTTTTCTTAACTTAAAGTATTCAATATTTGGAAATATTTCACTTTCTTAATTTTTCCTTTTGAGTTCTACTTTACCATACCCTGATTATTTTAGAAGATATAGTCATGGCTTTTTCCCCCCTGACATATAGTCTTTTTTCAGAGATACATGGATTTTGGGATGACTCCACCTTCAGCTCCAGGCCTGTTGCAGAGGTAATTTGTTAATTATTTGATTGGTGTATTTGCAGAATAATTATTTCTTTTTGTAAGAATGGTAAATACCCAGGGGTGGGCTGCTGGGGGTTTGCAGGAGTTTCGGGAGAACCTGTAGCTAAGATTCTGTGCAGTTCGGAGAACCCCCAAATCCCATTCCTGGCTGGTCCAGCCTACCCCACCCTGCCCCTCCCAGGAGTCCCCACGTGGCCCGTTTTGGATGCAGGTAAGTGCAGGTTGCATGCGGAGGCTTGGGGATGGTGGAAAACAGGCCTACCAGAAGTTCCAGAGGCCTCCGGAACCTGGGGAGGCTGTTTTCACCTTCCTGGAGGCTCAAGGAAAGGAGGGCAAAAACACAACCCCCCTGCAGTGGTGCAGGAGGCTGATTAGGCCACGCCCACCATGGCCATGATGACCCACCAACCGGGCAAAGAACCCCTTGCTAAAATTTTTGAAGCCCACCCCTATGGAAGTCCCAGACCTACTTTGAAACACCTCTTAGCTCATACTTTTTTTTAAAATCCAATGAACAATGCAGACCTGGTTCATACATAGAGACAAAACCATGGCAATTCAAAAGAATAGCTGCAGCCTAACATTTATGTTCCTCCATGACTTCAATATTGTACACACACACACACACACACACAAACAAACAAACACAGAAGCTGTACCATTATCAGAGTGAGAATTCATTTGATACTCACGGTGTTCTTCCTATAAAATTCTGTTTATAAAAAGGTCCAGATCACATGGAACAGGGGTGTCAAACTCAAGGCCCACGGGCTAGATCCAGCCTACGGGGTGCTTAGATTGTGGGGCCACCCTGGAAACAGCAGAGGACCTTCCCATGGTGCCTCTGCCAGTGAAAACAGAGCTTGGGAGGACTGTGCACAGCCTCCCAGGCCCCATTTTTGGCTGCAACAGCCTCCTGCAGCCGTCTGCCAGCGAAAATGGAGCTTGGGGGGGGGCTTTGTGTGGCTCCCTTAGCCCCGTTTTCCCTGGCAGAGGGCTAGCAAAACAAACTAAAAACCAAAACAAAAGGAGAATAAAAGTATGCTCTATATTTTAGCTTCTCAGTGAAGGTGTTAGCGTTCCAAATATCATCCCTGATCAAATCAGACTCCAAGGCAAAGCATTCCTCAAAGTTCCAATTTATTAAGTGAGACATGTTGGCACAAACTGGTGAAACCCAAATCTGAGGATTTGCAGGTTTCCACCCCCTTAGTTGAAAGTTCAAGATCCTGCCCTTACACCCACAAGTCCGTCACATGGTCCAATCTCTCTCTGCCATGCTGGCAGGTTCGCCCACCTCATTCCGGTCTGGTGCGAAGACAAAGGATGACCTTGGTTTTCTAGAAAGAATGTTATTATGGCTACGTATCTCCAACTCCTTACTATCCCCCCTCCCATTTTCCCACAACAGAAAAATGCATAGTAGAATAGCTGAAAGTGTGCCAGGCCAAAATCCAATGAGATTAAAATGCAGGCCTGACAATGACACTATATAGAAGCCTTTCCTTCATTAGTCTTAAAGAAAAGGCTTCTACATAGTGTTATGCCCAACTTTGAAAAGAATAATTCCTGAATTTTCAAGGGGTTTTCCCTTTTGTAAACAGCTGTGTACTCAAGCAACAAACGATCATTTGGGACTTTAAGAAATAAAAATGCATAGAAAACCCTAACAAATACCAAGTGAATTGTCACAACCAGCATTACAACAAGAATCATTTAACATTACTGACTTAAATGTTAGCAACTTTTCAATTTCATGCACAACCTTTTGTTCTCTATTCCATCTTCCATCATGATCCACTGGGAATCCCTTTGTCATTTGTTATTTGGAGGTTTAACCTCCACGAAGATTTTTTTTCCTATGGTGTGAAAAAAAAGCCCATCTGTGCTTTCAACACTTTTGTGAAACATTTTATCTCCTTGTCAATATTGAGAATTCTCAGATTCCATATTAAAAAAAATCACTGGGTTCTTGTATGGGAAAGAAATATAAACATAGTAGACAAAAATAGTAAATAACAAAATGTTCAGTTGGAAAAAAGCTGAAGATTATGCTTCATGCAACATAAATGTTTAGAGAGTCTGAATATGTAATTATTAATCCCAATTTGCTACTAACAAGAACCAGTTTAGTGTAGTAGATAAGAATCAGGCTGGAAACCAGGAGAACATGTGTTCCAGTTCTTCTTTGGGTGTGATGGCAAGCTGGGTGACCTTGGGCTAGTCATTTTCTGTCAGCCCTAAGGAGTAGGCAATGGCAAACCACTTCTGAAAAACCTTGCCAAGAAAACCACAGGGTTTGTCTAGGCAGTTTCCAGGAATCAGACATGATGAAATGGAAGAAAAAACAACTGCTACTAATGAAAATAAATTGATGGATTTTCAGCAAACTGTTTACACACTGTTTGGAAAGTAGATAGCTGGAAATTTTGATTCAGCATGATATAGGAAGTCCAATACACCCATTTACTGGAAAGGCTACCAGAAGGGGATAATTAAGGAAAATAACAATTACAAAATAAACAGTTTTGCACTAATATTAACCTAAAAGGTGCACTGTATATAATAGATGCTACACTAGAAATTTTGTAGACAGCAGCAAGCTACTCGCCATAATCCAGAATTTAATATTTGGTTTACCTGTTTAAATGACAGTCATAGATCTTTAAGCTACAAGGTTAGTAGCACAACTCAGATGTATACATCAAATGCTTTTCTGCTCAGATTGGTAACTAATAGGACAAAATTAGATTGGATCTTAGAATAATCAGAACATTGTTAGTAGTATGAATCCTTTTGTGGCAGAGAATCTAGTTATTTGAGAGTTAATGAATCTATCCAAATAAATAAATAATAAAATAAACACACAAATGTGGGTCCATTGTCTATTACCAGAAACTAGTACAGTATGCACAATTATGTACTAATAGAAATCATTGTAATTCGTGTTTTTCATTTTGTAGGTTTATGTTGTCAAATGTTTCATTTATTCTGTTTAGTTTTTAAATTATTATATTTTAAATGATAAACCATTATTAAAAAACTAAACCAAAGACATACTTGAATATGTGAAAAGGATTGGACAGAGACAGGAGCAGGATACATATATTATCATTTGAATATAGCAATAGCAATAGCACTTAGACTTATATACCGCTTCATAGTGCTTTTACAACCCTCTCTAAGAGGTTTACAGAGTCAGCATATTGCCCCCAACAATCTGGGTTCTCGTTTTACCTACCTTGGAAGGATGGAAGGCTGAGTCAACCTTGAGCCTGGTGAGATTTGAACTGCAGCTAGCAGTCAGCTGAAATATCCTACAGTGCTGCACTCTAACTACTGTGCCAACTCGGCTCTTACCAATATAATTGGTGATTGAAAGCATCTGGTGAAAGAAGCTAAATGAGCGGTTTTGTGTAGTGGGTTTTAGTAGGCAAGAACCAGAGCAGCATATCTGAAACAGTATTTATTGACTCAAAAATGAAAACTGAGGAACTGCAGGCAAATGCCTGTTATTTATACTCTAAGCCCACAGGGTCTTAACCAATCATAAACTAGAAAAAACCCACCCACATATAATTGTTCTGAACTTCCTTCCACAATTGGAGTCATGTAAAGGTTAGTTTCACTTTAGATGAATTTAACCGTTAAGGTCATCGAAAGGTTAGTTTCACTTTAGATCAGATTTGTGGTTAGGGTCATCTAAAGATTAATCTCCTTTAGCACAATTATATACATTTAATACATAACAGGTAGAAAGTGGGGGAAAAGGTTGATAATGCAAGAATCTTGCAAGGATAATAAAACTTTGGGGTGACACACAAATCACATGTTAATTTATGTGATGTTGCAAACAGGGAATCAGAACAGATAGACCATGCTGTAACAAGAACTTCTAATAATCTGGAGGTCCCTGTTACATCAGAAATACTCTGCAGACTAATTAATAACTTATGTGTGAGCAGTTAGTTAAATCCTCAGCAAACATAGTTCTCCTCGCCTTGAAGTTAAATAGAAAAATAAGACTTTGTGGAAGAAGATCAAAGATCATCTCCCCCTAAATAAGACTATGAGGAAAAAAGCAGTGAATCTAGAACAATTCCCTTTCTCTCTTGTGAAGTAAATGTTTTAGGTCAGCACATAATCTAATCCACATTAGGTTAGATGGAGTAGGGTTAAAGTTTTGTTTTGGCTGTGCCCGAAATCAATGATTGGTTTTATTTAAAGCTGTTTGTTCTCTGAGGCATATTCTCCATTTTGGATGGACACACCCGTTGTTCCTTTCTTTATTTTGCCTCTCTCTATATCTAAACAATTTCTTTAATCTTAACTCCCATGCACATTTTCTTTGTTCCTTTTAAATCTTCAGTAACATTTCAAACATACATTTTTCATGCCATGCATTTCATTTTTAAACAATTTTGTCTTGAGAGAGAGATACTTTGGTAACATGCCTCAGATGGATTAGGGCTTTTCAGACTGCCAAATATTGAATTTAAGGTGTCCTTCTGTTCCTCACTTAACACAAACTGGAATGACATGGCTGAAATAACAAGGAATTTATTTGTGGTTTATTTTTCTAATGTTCCTGTGAACATGGGACCAAGTTCATTTTAATGTTTGCATAATCTAATCAAGCCTAAAACTTGTTTCCTCTTCTTTTCCAATTCCCTTTTATATCATCACAAACTGAAAGAAATGAAGCTCTGCTTACCCAAAACAGATAGACAGATTACAACTGACTAGAAGCAGTGGGGATTCAGTTCTGTGTAATTGTCTGAGGTTAACCTAATCAGGGAAAAAGTCAACACTATAACTCTATGTAACTGCAAGTATCCCATGTCAATTAAATATAGGTGCCTAATCTCATCAACATTCCACCTCTTCTTACAACAAAGTTATAACAGCTTTTCCAATGCTGCTGCTGCTTCATACACACCTTTAGTAGTAGTTTAGCCAAACCAAACAGATTTATTTCTCCGATATTTAAAAAAAATAGCAAATAAGAAGACAACCAGACCCACCTTCAAATATCCATAAAAATCCTTGTCTGTTCTTTTTATAAACTAGAACCCAAAAATTACTGTATTAATAAATCTAGTAGCTTTACTTCTCAGGATTGTGTACCATTCTTGTTCATCTACAGCAGGAATATATTTACTTTTTTGAGCCTAATCCCTATAACCCTGTTTGGGGAAAAATAATAAATGGCATCAGTAAATACTACCTCAAGGTTGTAATACCTGGCTTGTCCTGGCTGTTTGGGCAAGACATTGATGAGAGAACCTCATACGAGGCTATAAGGGGAGATTACTGAGAAACTTTCAACAATAAGAAGAGCAAAAGTCAGAGAATGATGATTCTAATGATAATGGCAAAGAAGATGATTTCAAATTCAAACCTTTATTATCAGAGTACAACATGTGTACTATGAGATTGGCTGAGCCTCCCTTAATTTCTCTAAAGGATAGCAATAGCACTTAGACTTAGTGCTTTTACAGCCCTCTCTAAGCAGTTTACAGAGTCAGCCTATTGCCCCAAAAATCTGGGTCCTCATTTTACCAACTTCAGAAGGATGGAAGGCCGAGTAAACCTTTAGCCGATGAGATTTGAACTGCCAAATTTCAGCTAGCAGTGAGCTGAAGTAGCCTGCAGTACTGCACTCTAACCACTGTGCCACCTCGAATCAATGATTATCAGATATTTCAGGTGGACCAGAATACTTAGGCTGATTTTTTAATGAACTATGTGTACTCCTTTTTCCTAGCCATGATCAAGAACAAAATCTTGACAGCATAGGACAGAGTTGGTAAGGTCTATCAAGCCCACTAGAACCCTATTTTGTTTGCATAGGAATTTAATGGAGTGAGAAGGAAGGAGAAGGGGAAAAAATGAATGGAAAATACTTATTTTTTCTAAAAAAGATGTTTTTGGTTTTAAAAAGGCATAATTAGACTAAGATTCCTAGACTGTTTATAATTCCCATATCCTCAAAAGGTATAGCTTTGAGACTTGGCCAAAAAAACAAACAAACACCCCACCTTCCTGCAAATGGTGGTGATATTTTCCAGTCAAATTTAGATGTGAAAAAATAAACGCCTCTTTCCTTAAAATCAACAAAATCAAGAAACCCTTGGAATTTTGGACCACCCACTTGTAAGCCATCATTTCATCCCCGCCCTGCCCTTTGTGGAATCTCAGCTGCTGCAAAATGAAGTGTTTTCAAGAGCAGATTTTCTAGCCACAAAAACATTGCTCTACTCTTGAGAATTTTGTTTTCTCCAGAACTGAAGAGGTCAGCATCAATAATCCCTATATTTTCCTACCATAGATGTTTTAGATATACTCACAAGACTGAAAAATAAAACATCTAGGGGTCAGTTAAATGGAATTATGGGCTTGAAATATCTAAGTAGAACTGAATACCGTACAATATTATTACTGAAGGAATCACATCATTATTCCAAAAAAGATATTATGATTTGTTTTAGAACATCAGAATAGCAGAGTTGGGAAAGGACTTTGGAGGTCTTCCAATCCAATTCCCCTACTTGAGCAGGAGACCCTAAACCGTGCCAGACAAATGGCTGTCCAATCTTCAGAATTTCTAATATGATTATTTTTCAGCACTTATTTATTAGGTTTATATTTTCACACACTGTACACTGACAAGGTATTCATTTATTGTCTTTCCCACAGCTAAAAACAGATGATGTCATTTTCAAATGATTCTCCTCCTGCATTTAAAATACAATGGAATTATTGAGTCTGTCATTTGTATCTCTGTAACTGTCTGGTTCAGCACAGCAACCAAACAAGAGAGACACAGACTTCAATGGATAGTTAGAACTGCAGAAAACATAATTGCTACCAACCTGCATTCCATTGAGACCTGTATACTGCACGAGCCAGAAAGAGGGTTGTGAAAATGTCTACAGACCCCTCACATCCTGTATATATACTGTTTCAACTTTACCCCTCAAGATGACACTATAGGGCATTGCACGCCAAAACAACCAGACACAAGGGACAAGCTTTTTTTGCCCATACTATCACTCTGCTAAACAACCAATTCCCACAACATTGTCTTATGCCCTGGGATATCAAAAACCACCTAGTTGGGCTGTATTACTATTACTATCATCCTTCTCATCTTTCTTATTATCTATTTCCTTAGCCTCTTATAACTTTTTGTATCTCATGATTTATGTTGATTGCTTTTATTTAGTTTCCTATTATGATTTATGTTGATTATTTAATAAATGACTATCACTGAGTGTTGCATTTTATGATTTATGATTATTGTCTTTTATGATTATGGTCATGATTTATCACTTGTTGCTTGTATGTACACTGAGAGCTTACGCACCAGAGACAAATTACTTGTGTGTCCAAATACACTTGGCCCATGAAGAATTCAATTCAATTCAAATTAATTCAATTCAGTTCAGTTCTGTTCTGTTCTGTTCTATTCTTTCTCAATAAACATGGAAACGCTACTCTTCCACCCTCAGTAAAACAGAGTGTTGTACATATTGCAGGTTAATATTTAAGTGCTAGATACATAATTTCCATCTCTCAAATGGTTTCCTTCATAATGAGGAATAGAGAGAGGCCTGGTATCTTACTTTTAATCTGTACTCTGCTATGACAGTGTATTAAAAAAAAGGGGGTATTAAGCTGGAACAGCCAAAGGCCATTTCCTATGGGATTGTTCATGCTACTTTCCCACAATATTGTTTCCAATACTTCTTGAAAGCTCTGCATTTTCTGATAAATGGAGTACGGGCCTTTGTTCATGTCTCATTTCTTTTGCCTGCATTTTGTCCCATTTTTGACAATTAATTGGTTTGATGTTTGTTGATGTTTAATAAATGAATTACCAGCTTTATTTTGTGCTCGCCATGCTGAGTAGCATGAGGACTTGACTGGAATAGGGAGACAGAGATTGTGCAGAAGTGTGCTGGATGTAAAGTAAACTGCAAATTACTTACATTCATTTTCCAGTATTAAAGAGATAGAAACAAAGTTAGCTCTTTTGTGTAATATCTGTTCTGAAGGCTCTGCATTTTGGGGCAGTTCTGTGCCAATCTACATTTTCTGAGTAATTTTCTGGCAAGGATAATAAAGGCTATGAAATTCAGCAGAGGGAAAAATAAACCTATAGGGATTGGTAATCTTAGCATCTCTTACTAGCAGAAATGTGAGTGAGTAAAAACCAATAACAACAACAAAACAATATCAATCAAAAGGGTGATACTTGAAAAGGTGGAAGAAATATAGGTGTATATTTTCCATAAATCTTTTTTGAGCTCACTGTAGATCATTCTTCATGTGGAAGAAATTCTCTAAGGTCCGGATTCTAATAAGCATAGAATAATGTTGTTCTGTGTCAATTTGGAACAACATATGGAATAGAAACTTCAAGGATTTTTTTAGTGAGTAGCGCAAAAAGGGATGCCTTGTTTAAAAGTAAGACTCTCATGCTGTCACACTCATGGAAACTAAAATAATTTCATATTACCAAAGTTGTGTCAGTCAAATCCAGGGAAAAATGGGGAGAGGAATGAATGTTCTGTATTTACCTTTAGATCTTACTGATATACTGTATATCCTTGGACAACTGCGCTGAAATCTTAGTGAATTATAATTAAAGTATCCAAGAGAACATTAAAAAATAGTGGTAGACTGTATAGTATAAATAATTATAATTAGAAAGGGAAGTTTAAAGAATCTTCAAAGTTTCCTATTAGCAAATTTGGGATGTGGGAGTTTATTAAGTATGATTTTTCTAAGATAGCCTTCACCAATTTAGCACTCAGAATTGTCAAATTTTGAGAATTGCTTTGCAACTACATTTTGAGAGGTTCAAAATAACTTCTTTGGGAACTTAGTAATCTTGGTTTCTTTTGCCAATCTATTCAACTTGACAGCTTTAAGACAAATCTTCACACAACTCAATGCAAAAATAAAAGAAATGAAAAAATGAAAACAGAGTATTCTTGTATTATGAGCCGAGGTGGCTTAGTGATTAGAGTACAGTACTGCAGGCTACTTTAGGTGACTGTTAGCTGTAGTTCGGCAGTTCAAATCTCACCAGGCTCAAGGTTGACTCAGCCTTCCCTCCTTCCAAGGTGGGTAAAATGAGGACCCAGGTTATTGGGGGCAATATGCTGACTCTGTAAACCACTTAGAGTGGACTATAAAAGCACTATGAAGTGGTATATAAGTCTAAGTGCTATTGCTATTATTGGCAAAACCCTTCTGGCTATATTGTTAATGCCTTTTTCTGTTTTTTTATTGTTTTAAAATGTTTTATAATTTTTAATAGTAATTGTAAATAGTAAATTTGAATTGAAAGCTGCTCAGAGTGGACAACTATAGAAACCAATCAATCAATCAAACAAACAAACAAAGGACACCAAGGAGTCAACAGTAAGCATCTTTAAGTTCTACTGATTCCAGTGGGTGAGATTAGGGACATACGTTTCCATGAGCACCCAGTGGAGGAAGGAGAGGGTGGTAAACACTCAATTGCTGTGAATTATTTGATTTGTGTGATATCATCATGCAATTAATATCACATTGGATTCTACCAAACATGGTTAAGAGAATATAAATGTCCTTAACTGTGGCTTGCCTGGATTGTATATTAGATTTATTAGGGATGTCACATACACACAGTCCAATCCATGCTTCCCTGAGAGTAGAAGTCATTAAAAGCAATCACTCTTTTGATTAGATAAATAGAGGAAAGCACTCCTAGCTAATGAATTGCATAAATTTTAATGGAATAATGCTGCATTCTGAATAGATATACTGGTAAATGGGAATAAGGCCTATGGAATTCAGTTTGACTTACTTTTTATTAATCTTTCATAGCATTAGGGTAAGCCAGGGAAATCTTATATATGTCTTATATACTGTTCATCCAAAGTTCAGGAAAGTAAACGTACAAAAAATATGTTGCTTGAGAGACGTTTAACTGTATCAAGAAATTATTTTAGATATTTCTTCCTGTCATGGACAACCCAAGGGGGCAGTCTAAGTGTATCATCAATATCATGTCACAGGTCTACATATATATAGTTTTCAGAGAAGCTGCTATTTACAGTTTAGTATTTCATCACATGAGACATGTACACACAACTCCAGAAGATGCTGACTACCAAAGTTCTACTTTCTAATAGAAAGTTTATGCCACAGACTCAGTTTATGAGCTCCACCATAATAAAAGGATCCACCATTATATGGCTTTATCATTTATCATCATTTTTAACAGTTAAAAATGCTAAGGAAACCTATAACAGAGATTATTAAGCTTTCTCCTTGTATTTTCAGCTACCTGAACATTGCATTTACTACTTCTAAGTAGAAACCAGATAATCCATTGACACATTAATCGTTGTTTTAGAGATAGTTCTACATTTAAGAGTCACATAATCCCATGCCTTATCTTTAACTCTAATGCTGTTTGCCTTGCCCTCACAAGCCCCCCTTACACCTTGTCCAACCTGTACAACACCCCATGCATCCTCACCAACCAATGTGACACCTCTGAGGAAGATTGTGAGTGGTTGTGGCATGGGTTGAAAAGTGTGCAGTGGCTAGGTCAGAAAGAGAATATGCAGTTCTAAAAGAGGTGCTGCCCAATTTGGGAAGGTTGAAAGGTGTGCTGGCACCTTTGCTACTTGGAAACTAAGCAGGAGCTTGCACAATTACAATCAAGTTCATAATTCCTGACTTTTTGGGAGCTGTCAGGTAGTGTTGGAAATGACAATCACCTGATACGGCTGATGCAGCAGTGCGGAAGCAAACAGACTCTTCCCAAATTTCATTCCCATTGTAATCATGAATCATGGCATTGTGTAAATTAGCCCATTTGATGTACCTTAGTTCAAAAATTGTTTCCCATTTACATACCATTTCACCCAATTAAAGGTTACACATAGACACAGGAGTTTTAGTAGTATATACCGTGTTTCCCCAAAAATACAACCTACTACAAAAGTAAGCCCTAGCTTGAATTTACATGTGCACCCAATATCAGCCTTACCCCAAAATAAGCCCTAGTTACATTGCCCTGATTGCACAGGGTGGGGCTTGCAAGGTGCATGGGTAAAAATCAAGTGAGGGTGGGGATGGGGGGATGGAACTGTTTATCTTCATATAGTTGCAGCCAGGCCTTGCAACACCTGCATCCCCTTGCTGGAAGGCCTCTGACAATGAAAAGGAGGCTGGGATGAAGCATGCAAGTGGCAGCAAGCAGCCGCAGAAGAAGTGGGCCAGCAGCAGGTTCCTACTGGGCAGGGCTGTTGGTGCCGCCACCATGAGGTAAGTCAATGGAAGACATCCCCTGAAAATAAGACCTGGTGCCTTTTTTGGTGGCAAAAAAATATAAAACCAGGTAAAAAAATTGGAACTTTTAAAATGGAACCTTTGATGGTCAGGAGTTGCAGATGGAGATGAGAAACATGATGGAACAACAGAGCAATACAATGTTCAATCAATGGATTTCTGAATACTTCTCATTAACCAGAACACATAATGTAGTCTGGATCTGTCACCATAATAAACTCTACCATATCTGAGCAGGTACTAGTATTGGTTCATGAGACAAATTGAGGTGCCACTTCCTTTGTCTCATCCCAGCTGCTTGGGAATCTCTGTGGAATAAACATGCCCTGGCAGTGGAATCAACAAAACCACAGCTGCAAAATGTAATGAGTATGTTTGTGAGATTATGAGGTAGAGCTACTCATAACATATGTTTAAAATGCCTGGTGGTAAGCAAGGAATGAAGAAAATCGTTGAAAACTATTGCCAGGTTTGTGAGATCATTGTGCAGTTTTCTTGATGTAGATGGAGAAATAGCACATCAAATAGCACAAAAATATAGTTCTCTCATAGCCTTTTTAATTTCTTGAGTTGAGAAATGTATGGAATGTGGTCACAAGTTAAAGTTGAAGAGATAGTTTGGAGAAGTGCAGCTGGCCAGAGCTGCATCTTTGAAGCACCCTTGGAAAATAATCATTAGATAGCAATAGCACTTAGACTTATATACTGCTTTACATTGCTTAACAGCCCTCTCTAAGCTGTTTGCAGAGTCAGCATAATGCCTCCAACAATCTGGGTCCTCATTTTACTCACCTTGGAAGGATGGAAGGCTAAGTCAACCATGAGCCTGGTAAGATTCGATCTGCCAAATTGCAGGCACCTGGCAATCAGCAGAAGTCACCTGCAGTACTGCACTGTAACCACTGCGCCACCTTAGATCCTCTTTGTTTTGTAACCATCTCAGTCTAATTGAAGCAGATGGGTCTGTCCTTTCTCCATATCAAACTAAAGTATTTTCTCAACTTAGGGGCATTTCAGCAATTAATAATGTATGTAGTTCCCTGATTGAAGTTGACAATTCTTATCATAAGCAAAAAGAAAGAACATATGAATGAATCTAGAATGTAAACTGAACTTGTTGTGAATTTAGCAAATTCTATCCTAGTTGATGAAATTCACTCTGCTTTTTCTCCCCCTTCTACCTAGCAGTCTTCAAGTGCTTCTCTCCCCTGTATAAACCAGGAGATGAAACTGGTTTAAGACTCCCTTACTGCTTTCATTTGCTTTCACCATGATGACGAATTTATGTTCTGTCTGGATCTACTACTGGTTAGTGGATTCTCTTCTTCTTTACCATGTTTTCCCAAAAATAAGACCCTGTCTTATTTTTTTTAAACCCTGAAATAAGCTCTTGGCCTTATTTTTGGAGAAGTCTTATTATTTTGAGGTATGTGTAGCAAGACAGGGCTTCTCTTGCCATCTTACCTGATTTCCAGCTCTGTCTCCCTAACCGTAACCAGAGGTAATGGCGGAGATCGGCTGCGCATGCTGTTTAATATTTTTGGGGAAGGCTTATTTGGGGAGGGGAGCTAATTTTAGTGCATGCACTCAAAAGCCTGATTGGTCTTATTATCCGGGAAGGTCTTATTTTGTGGAAAACAGGGTACTTCTCTTGGACAGGAAGGAAGAAAATAGGCCACCATAGTTTTACCATTTTTCCTGTTGCTATGATCCCTATATCAAACTTGGGACTATATCCAATATGTAATCTTATCACTTAGTAATTGTAGAAATATGTTTGTTTTAATATATATTGCTAAATTGAGGTGGAAATTAAAGAAAAAAGAACAACCTTAGATTGATCCTTTAAAAAGTTTGAGGAGAGAATATATTTAAGGAAAACCATTATTGTTCCAAAAGATAGATTATCTACAGCTTGCCTCGGTTCTCTTGTTTTGTTTTATTATTTGCAATCAGGAAGGTAATGCAGTATAGATGAAAGCTGGGGGAATAGAGAGCAATTATTGATCATGCTAGCAAATAATGCTTTTATTTACTTTTATTCCAGATTTCCTTTTTTTATTTATAAGCAGCTGAAGATGTCTGCATCACTGCGTAATTGGTTGTGGCCTCCTGCCATCTGACAGAGTTAATTATTGACGGTCTGCGCATTGCTCCCTTGAGAGAATCCAGTGTCTGTACAAATTAGTTGGAGGCAACTCTCTCATGCAATAATGAAAATAAATCCCTTGTAGTTTTCTACTGAGAAAGATTTGAAAGCACAAACACTGTACCTGTTGATTTGGATAGAAGAATATGGTTGTGGTAATGGGTGGGTAGGGTAAGATAGAGACACGATTCAATAGTTCTAAAATTATGGTATCGTATAAAAAAAAGGCTTTCAAATAGGTGGGAAAAATCACAATAGAGGACTAGAGCTACTTTTATTATAAAAAATATTACTGCTTTTCCCAAAATTGATGCAGATTTAACATTATTTGCTAGAGTTTAGAACTCTAAACTAAGAACGTTCCTTTCCAAATTCATATTTCTGTCTTTTGTTGAAATTTAATAATCTGACCTTGTTTACAATCTTTTATTGGTAGAAAAATATTTCTGGCATCCACTTTGGGAGACATTGTATGGTTCCTTAATTTTATTGCACTTTTCTAATGACATAATGATATGAAGGGAAAATCAACAGCATAGACCTGATTACTAATTGCTTTAATTATTATCAAATGTTCTGCATATTTATGGAAACCGTACATGTGAGAGTCTGCAGGGAAAGAGCTACTCAATTCAAGGGAACAGTTTATAAAATCAGCATTATGGTTTACTTACAAATAATTCAGAGATTGAAGGAACTGATCTTCAGGTGGATTAGCAGAATAAATGCCAGGTGTAGTGGAAGCAACTCCGTGATATATTTCTTTTTTGTTTTGGAGCCAACCAGAAAATCAACTGGATCTTATCTATTAATTTTTTGCAATATCTTTCCATGGACAGAAAACAAGAGACTGAAGTTGGGAGTGCCTTCACATCCATCTGAAAGAATTGATGTATATCATGACATTTTTCTAGAAGGAAAAAAGAAAGGTGGTTCTTTTTCCAGTTTGCTGAGGCATCTTGCCAGCCGATATAGGCACTTTATCTTTTGCAACATTTACTCTTTGAGGAGTAGATCCGTTAACTGTCACTGCTTGTTAGTTTGCCAGTAACAAAGCTTAACTTGAGTTACAATTGGAAGCTAGCTTAATGGAAGACAATGACTTTCATCTGAGGAATATAGGAGGTGCCACTAGAGCAGGGCTGTCAAACTCATGCCCTGCAAGCCAGATGTGTCACATGCTGGCCATGCCCACATCTATTTTTCCCCCCGAACGTCATCACTCTGCTAAACAAATAATTCCCTCACCACTGTCAAACTACTTACTAAGACTGCATTACTGTTACTATTAGAC
>JANHFT010003906.1:102064-123273 GCA_032467955.1 Pseudoxenodon macrops
GCACCAAAGACAAATTCCTTGTGTGTCCAATCACACTTGGCCAATAAAGAATTCTATTCTATTCTATTCTATTTTAGTGAAAGGGGGGGAAAGTCCCGATACATCAAGTGACTCTGGGGTGACAACGTGAGTTTGACCCCTGCACTAGAGTACGGAAGATCAAAACTAGTGTTTGCAATTTGCATTCTAATACCTTATGGGTTCTCTTGCATCTGATTGTTCTATATCTGCCTTGCTATGATGTGGCCCCATCATATCTCATTATCAGCTACGGATGGTGGCTAAGGTGTCTGGACAAAGCTTGTGGGCTTTTCTCACTGAATATTTTAAAAAAAAACAGTTTTATTATCTATCTGACAGAGGACATATTGTGTGACTCTCTCTCTCTCTCTGCCTCCCTCCCTCTCTCCTCCCCTCTTTCTGACTTGTAGTACATTCTATGTGACAGGTTTGAATTTAAGTTTTAATAAACTTCTTGTAAACTCTTACAGCTTTTGGAAAAACGTTTATGTATTGTTCTCTTATTACTTCAACTTATGACCTTTTTACTCATAGCATACTAAAAAAAGCCAGCAGTATAACAAAATAACAACTGTAATTCAACTCAAAATAAGGAAGTGTAAGCTTCTTTACTGACTATGTTTAATTGAAATGATGGATTTGGGAGTGGTACACCTCTCAGCATCAGTTGATTGCAGGCAATTATGTAAAGAAATAAGTAAATAAACTACAAGCTTAATGAGTGATTTTAGTTTTAAAAATCAATGGAATTTTCTATTAGTGCAGCTGACATATACGGGATTGAGAGCCAGTATACTGTGGTGAAAATATTGAATTGGGACTGAGGATACTCAAGTTCAAATTCCCGTTCACCCATGAAGTTAATCTGAATGGCTTTGGATGAATCCCTATTTCTCAACCAAATGCATTCTATAGAGTTGTGGTGAGAATTAAACTGGAGGGAAAAGTCTATACGTGCCATCTTTAATTCCTGGAAGAAAAGTGACAACAAATAAATATTCCGCAAATACAGTCAATAGAGGCAGCACAATCTTTGTTACCTGTTTATACAAGCAGACTTCTAGGTATGTTCCATATGCAGCTTGTTGTTATTCTGCATGGCAATCCTCGTTCAATAAATCTGAAGTCACAAAGAGGCTGTGGGAATGGATTCCTGCCCACTGTCTGCCTGTTTCACCTGCCTACTACTGAGACCACAGCTATGAGGCAGAAAGCATCCTGGATTAGACTTTGGCTCTGAGCATTTCCTGTTTAAAATGATCAAGTAGCTCTTAATGGAAAAGGTTCATACTTGAAACTGTGGAGAGCTACAGTGGAGTGGGTGGAAAATGATATGCTAGATGCACCCGTAGAGTTTTTCCATGTGACTTGCATTTTTCTTAATACCGCTATTGTCTGTGCCTTCATTCTCATACTGTTGGAATCAGTTGGGGATCATTCCAACATGTTTATGTATCAGTTTTACTTTCATGCCCCAGTTCTACCAGAAAAAGTGTACTTACTTTTCAAAATCCTACCACATTTCAGTAATCATTTGAACATCTTGAGGTATTTTTTTCTATTTCTTTGAGATTGGACTGCCTTAACCATGTGTTTTAGAGAATAAACCTCCAGGTTTCATGTGCCTTCACTTCACCAAGTCATACCTGCCCTGCACAGAGCAAAGCCCAGACATTCATTTGTCCATCCAGCTAGGCAAGATGATTGTATTTACAATAAACAAGAGTGCCAGTGTTGCCAATGCTTTTGTTTTCTTTTGAGTTTTCATTTTGTCAATTCCTGTGCATATGCAGATGTAAAGAAAGCGAGATCTGCAAACAATGATTGATTGGAAGGAAGAGAAAAAGAGCATATATCTCAGGCTGTGAATCTCAGGATGAGACAGAAGGAGATTTAACTAGGTGTTAGATGAAACACTCTGGCAAATATTCAAGCATAGATATAAAATGTTGAGCACAGAAAAAATGTTCAAAAATATCCTTGAGGGGCTCATACTTTCATCTCTCACTTCTGCTTTCCATCATTTTGATGGCCAATTAGAAAGTGTCTTATAAAGGGCCATCTCTCCTGCTTTCCCTTACCTCTTTTTCTTTGAGCCCAAGGGACTGGCAAACGGCTATAAGATTCCTCGAAGAATTACCTGTCTGCCATTTCCAACTTCCATACCACTCATTGTCAGCCTGACAACTGTGCCTCAGTAAATCACAGACCTGCAGTGTATAATATTGCCAGCTCTTTCAAATTCTCCATGACAAGCCAGCTGCACTTGATACCTGGATATTATTGAGACTTAGTAACTTTCTGCCCCTTAAGCCCAAGTCTGCGGGAAAGAATGAGGTATGTGTTTGGAGAAGAACTGTTATATTTTTCACTGAGTGACACCTGGAATTCTCAGGCTGAAGTAATATCAGAAAATTATTGACTAAACAGCTTGTACTTTAAAATGGAGGTGTGAGTGAAGAACATGGGTGAAATAAACCATAAAATATGAAAAGTTTCCTTTGATTTGCAGGAAAGCAAAATAGCAATAACAACTTATACCCAGACTTATAATTGATACATTCCAAAATGGTAATTTTATCACAAGCTCGTATGGCTGAAAAGCAAAGCACTAGGATATATAGCACATAAAATATTTAGCTTGCATATATGATATCCAGTTCAAATCTGAACTGAATGTTGGGAGTGTATATGGCAGTGATGGCTAACCTTTTTGCCATAGTCTGCCAAAGGTGGGAGGAGCATGGGGGGGGTCACGCATATGTGTCCCCACAACCATAATTCAACATCACGTTTCCCGGCTTATGGTGGGACTGGAAACCCCATTTTTCGCCCTTCCCAGGGTCCGGAGGCTTTCCTGGAGGCTTGGGAGAGTGAAAACAGTCCCCCCCAAGGCCTTCTGGAGGCCAGAATCACCCTCCCAAAGCCTCACAAGCCCTTTACTTACCTCAAAATGGGCCATGTGGAGACTTTTGGGAGGGGGGGGGAACACTAGAGCTGATCTACGGCAATGGCCCCCATGCCAGCAGATGGCACACTTGTCATAGGTTCGCCATCATGGGTATAAGGGACTGGAGGCAAAATATAAACATTATATATTAACTCTCTCAAAGTCAGAGCTGGATATGCCATGATCAGTCCTTTTTGTGTATGTGCATCCTGCTTATATACATTTTATTTTCTCAATCATTGTTTGAGACTCTGGCATAAATCAGTCCTTTATGTCAAAATCCTGATCTTAAAAGCAGCCAAATACTCATATCTTAGTAGCAGTTCCTTCTACCATTCTTCCACATTAAGCAGATTGATGCAAATACATTGCAGAAGCTTTAAAACAATGAGATTTAATCTAGAAAGCTACCATATGAAGGACCAACTATATTTAATATTATGGAGTCTCTAAGTCAGTAGATATTTCACTAAGAGCTGATTAAAATTGTAGTAACTGAAGCTGAACTATGAATTTTGAGACATTCCATTAGGAAAATAATATCCATTATATGGGCTGATACTTAAAGCTCCAGAAAACAGTAAAACTTCAGTTACATTCTTTCTTGCCCTTTTAATTGTTTAACTCTTAGGCTACAACTAGTGATACTGTCTGTAAATTTCTTTTCAATTTACATTGTACTGTTTTCCCTTTCATCTTGTTTTCTTCTATTGGGTTTGTCCTGTTACAGTATATCCTATTTAATTTTATAACTCTGTCTCTTCCAAACTTACAACAAAATGGGGGGGAAATCTATAGTTTGTTACAGCAGACTTGTCCATTCTACAATAAAGTTACAACAGTCTTCCTCACAGCCTGCATTCCAGATGGAACATTATTATAATAGACCAGAACAATAGTATTAAAGAGATGAAAGAGTAGTATTCCACTATACTTGTTTGCTGTCAGGGAAAACTAATCTACATGACCATATCAAAATACCATAAACTAAATTACATAATCAAATAATAGTAAAGAAAACACTAATTATAAAGAAGTTGCCCATGGCTTAAAATGAAGAGTCTCTCTGTTGTGCTTCTGTCACCCTTCCGCTAAAGCTGTTCATGGCATAGGGCCTGGTTACTTGAAGGACTGCTTTTCTCCTATAACAACTGCCTGGCATATTTGATCCTGTAGGATTGGTACGCTCTAGGTTACAATGAAACACTTAAGTACAATTAAACCATTTCATTTTTTGGGATCCCAGAAGTGCGCATTTTCTGTAGCAGCACCTGCTCTCTGGAATGGAGTTCCCCCACTCTGTTGTTGTTTGCAAGGGCTAGCAGTCTTGGCTCTTCACCCAAGGCCTTTAGCAAGGAAGAATGAAATGCCTCAGTCATCCCGTAGAATAATAATAACAACAGAATAATAACAGAAAACCAGAGTTGGAAAAAACCTTGCAGGTCTTCTAGTCCAACCACCTGCTTAAGCGGAAAATTCTATACTACTTCAGACAAATGGTTGTCCAATTTCTTCTTCAAAACCTCCAGTTTTGGAGCACCCACAGCCTCTGGATGCAAGTCATTCCAATGATTAATTGTTCTCTCAGGAAATTTCTCCTTAGTTCCAGGTTCTAGGTTGGTTCATCTATTGCTTTTAGTCCTGCCTTCATTGTCAAATGTTTTATCTTTTTTTTTATTGATTTTACAGTAAATTTTGTTGAGTGTTGTTAACCACCCAGAGCCATTGATAGAGATAATAGGCAGCATACAAGTTTTACCAAATTATTATTATTGTTATTTAGCAATCTGCTCTCTTCCACTATTCAAATTCATCAGGCAGTATCTTGGAAATGCTATGCTCATGAGAGATTAAATCTGATCTCTGACTTTCCATGGTATTACCTGCAACTGCAAGCCTGATCTTCTGAGTCTCCTCATATATCTCAGACTGGGTGCTAGAACTGACAGACCCACTTAAGACTTCTTCTTTTAGACCATCCCTTGAATGTGACTGTTGCTTTTACCCTGCTACCAAAATATTTCCCATTAAGCCAGTTATGCCACGTACTGGCACATTTTAATGGTAAAATCAGGATAGATTTTAGCACTCCAAACAAAATCCTCCACTCATGATTATTCTTCAAAACTTTTTTTTTCCAGCTTATTACAGTCATAGACCAGAGACCAGAACAAATAAAAACATTCAGTGTATATCCAATTAAAAATAAAATAATAAATAACAGACAAAATCTTTGATAAAATCCAGTCTGTCAATTATTCATGGTCTAATTATACTAAAATGACAATCCATAAACTGTGAGGTCCGTAGTCAGTTTAACACAAAGGAATACGCAGTGCAAAAGGTTTGCCATATTTATTGTATAAAATAGCTATGATGGATTAGACACGTATTTCCAATGAATCCCCAGTGCTCCTGGCATAATCTAGTGTTGGAAGAAATATCCATCTGGGTTCAGTTCCAAGTGGGGAAAAAGACACTGGAAAATGGAGACTGTTTGGAAATATGGTTTAATGGTGGACAGCAGGACCACATGGTTTGAGGTCCTAGGGAAAAAGGCAATCACATGCTTCAAAATGTTGAAAAATAAAAAAGGGCCTTGCTGAGATTCACTGGTTTTTTATACTCTGTTGGGCTCCACCCCAGACCTTTCTAAGACTCCCATTGGGCTGGGGTCTTAGCTAACTTTGTAAACTGTCTGTCTGGTTGAGCCTTGCTGGGTGGTGGTGTAATGAAAGGTCTTTGGGCAATTCCTAATAGGGTTGTCTGAAGGAGATAGATCTTTGTTATGTAGAATAGACTGGTCCAGGCCATTAACAAAGGTGGGGGGAGCTGAGTTTCTGCTTCTGTGAGTTTCTACTTCTTTTTTAGGGGAAATATTCTGCCTTTTTAATATATCCTAAAATATTTCATTCCTCTAGGAGGGGGTGGGTGCTAACTTCCTTCACTGGCCACTTGAGCTGTAGTTATGGACTGTTCGCAATTTGAATGGCCAGGATACCTAGTAATTATTGGAGGATATGTTTTTTTCAAATATCTCTGTAAAAGGAACATTGGAGAAGTATGTGAGCAATGGTCTCCATGTCCCCTGAGCCACAGGAACAGAGCCTTTCAGTCAATGGCATCTTTTTATACCTGCTGTACAGGACGGCCGATGGAAGCGCATGGCACCGTGTGAGCAAAAATGCTTATCCTTATCTTGCGATTGCGCTACTGTTCAATGAACGTCTAGTGAGAACAGTACTGCTGACACCTACATCTTCAAAACTAAAATAATGCAACTGTCTTTAATCCTAAGTACTAAAATGTATAGTTGCAATTCTACCCATTGCTGTAACATTATTATACGTTATTACATACCGAGTGGTAATTGGCTATGCAGTACTGCATCTTAAAATTTATAACTTCCTTTCCTTTGGATTCTAGATTAAACCATTCTTCCAGGCGTCTGATGCAAATTAGATATTTTCATTACTTTCTTTGGTTACTTTTATCCCAATAGACTTTGTTTGCAGTTCCTCCTCTGCTTTCGTAGAGGCTTGCTTTTTTTCCTTAAACTGAAATTCACTGTTCTCTGCAGATCAAATCACTGCTATTCTTTTGTTTTTTTCCTTAACTAGTTTCCTCTAACTCATCTTTATGTACATAATTTAATATGCTATTCATTTGCTTTTTCTCCTAGAGCGTTAATGAGGATACAACATATGATATGACCTAAGGCTGATTCAATCAGCATCCAACTGGCCATTTCCTCCTGGCTAAATGCTTTGCACTTCTTTATTACATTTCATTTATGAACTTCTCCCAGTTTCCAATCAACATGACAATGTTCTGAGGTCCACAGCAATTAGCATTTGTCTTACAGGATAGCTTTTTATTATTTCCTCTTTCAAAGGCTTTATGCAGATCTAGTGCATTATTTAGTCTTACTTTCTTCAATGATTTAATCTGTTCAGGAGCAGGAAAAGCAATCTGCCTCATCTGGCAGGTTGTGTCACTAATGAGCAAAAAACTGATGGCTTATTTTAATGCAGAATGATGGTTGTTGAGATTTGCCACCTTCGCAGAGGAATGATCGTACCTAAAATAGTGTCAAGATTTATTTTTTTCAGTATGGACAGGTCTATCCTGCCCATCTAATACTAACACTATCCTGCCATTGCTGCTCTACATTACACTTTGCTTTGGTTCAACTAAAAGTTTCAATCATCCGTGGAATTAAAGGATGGTAAGGCGAAGCAGCCATGATACATTTTTATCATCCAAGTCTTGGAAGAGTAAAATGAGGAAATAAAACTATCTGTCCTGTCACTGGGTTGTGGACCAAATCAATTTCTTAAAATATGTACGAATCACTTTTCTGTTTGAACCAAATTCCAGCTTTAAAAAAATCCTTGTACCAATTCAAAAGATGTTACAAAACAAACAAACAAAACTCCAGGCAAAATCCATCCTAATCAAAACAGCCATTGTGACCATTTCAAACTGAGCAAAACTGAGTGCAAGCAGATGTCCTCAGAAATGTATTTACTTATTGTCAGTGTACGTATATACACAGTATGCCCATAGAACGAAATTCGCATAACACCCAGCGGCCAGACCAGGGGTTGGTTCTAAATTTTTTTACTACTGGTTCTGTGGGCGTGGGTTATTTTGTGGGTGGGCATGGCTCCATAGTCATGTGACTGGATAGGCATGGCCAACTCAATGTCACTCACGTTAAGGAGTGCCTCACCTGGCCCCTCCCCTCCCAGCCATTCCTTGTCACACCCAGCCTCAGCGTATCTATAGTTCTGTAAAAATGTTATTCACCTTTTTTCAACTTTATTATCTACATACTATACAAGATGTACTTTCATGGACCACTGAAAGGAGGAAATGGTTCACATGCTTTGTCCAAGAGTGTGATAGGCAACAGGCTTTTAAGGGGCTACCAGAAAGAAGGGGGAAGACAATGTATTTTCCAAAACACCAGAAGGCAAAACAAGAAGCAATGGATGGAAACTGATCAAAGAGAGAAGCAACCTAAAACTAAGGAGAAATTTTCTGACAGTGAGAACCAATGTAAGTACAGAAATATTTCAGTCATAATTTCACATACAGTATAAAATAGCCATTCATGTAATACAACCTGCATATCGTTCAAAACAGTAATTAGTATTATGGCTGATTGATAGCAAGCCTAAAAGTCAAAGATCACAACAGTGTTTCTTTCTCTATATGTCTACAAAACATCACATACCAGGAATAGCATATTAAGTTGGACTTATGCAACCTGATGTACAAAATAAACACACACGTATTTATGCCCTGGACTATAGACATTGAAATACCTGAAAATGTGTGGTAGCCCTGGGCAGCAGAAAGGCAGTAAAATCACTCTAGGTATAGGGAGTAGGACAGTGTAAAAGATTAACACATGATAAATAATGGAACAATTAAAAATAATAGCACGGAGTTTTCTCTCTCTCCCTTCTTCTTTCTTTCTGTCTTTCTGTCTTTCTTTCTCTCTCTCTGTATCTCCTTTCCTCTTTTTTTCTCTCTTTCTCTCTTTCTGTCTTTTTCTCTTTTTTTCTTTCTGTCTTTTTTTTTCTTGTCTCTCTCTCTCTTCTCTCTCTTTCTCTCTCTCACACACACACATCCTCTTTCTTTCTCTTTCTTTTTCTCTTTCTTTCTTCTCTCTCTCTCCTTGCAGAAAAGGAAAAGATTGAAAATAGGGAAGCTAACAGGAAATGAAAAGTATCTCCTTCTGTAGTCAGGACAAGGCTGTGAGTTGCTTTAGTGCGATCTGATGCTAGGAAAGAGAGGTTGGAGTCCTGATCGGGTTTTTTTCAGTGTGATGACTGGGGAGGGAGGTGAGGTCTCTGTGCACACGTTATGTCTCTTTTCATTCTCCCACAGGCAGGCAGAGACCTGGGCGGAGGACACTAGTTGGTGATAGAAAGAAAGAGGGAAGCACTGGAAATTTGTGCTAGCTAGAAGGAGGCTGCTCAGATACTCAGAGCAATTTCGCATACTGTTACAAATCTCTCTCCCTCCTCCTACTTTCCTACTCTCTCTTCTCTCTCTCTCTCTCTCTCTCTCTCTCCTTCCTTCCTTCTTTCTTTCTCTCTTTCTCAGTCTCTTTTTCTTTCTCTTTTTTTCTTTCTTTTTTCTTTTCTTTTTTCTTTCTTCTCTCTTTCTCTCTCTCCCTCTCTCTCGCTCTCACACACACCTGTCTCTTTCTCTCTCACACACAAACACACTCTCTCACACACATACACATTCTCTCATACACACAAACGGCAGAGACTGGCACTTGGGCCATGAGGAGTTGCTGCTCCATGGGGCAGCAGACTGGCAGCCTGCCTCTCCCGTCCTTCCTGGAGATAGCCTCGGCTGATGGGCTGCTCCCCTCCACACAAATCCTTTCAGTGCAGCTGAGAGTTTGGCTTTTGAGGCTGGTCTAGTTTTCTTCTCCACCTCGGGGTGCTTTCCCCACCTCCCGGCTGATCCTCTGTGTTGCTGTCATGAGAGGCTGATCGGAGCACGCTGTCCTCCACTCCAGGTTCCGGAAACAGAGCCCTTGCCATCTCCCAGAGCAGCAGGACGGACACAGCCTTTCTGTTTGTCCCTCTGAGTTGAGAGTGGCTGGATGGGGGCAGCTTTTAAGGAGTGGAAGGAAACGGCCCAAGGCGGTCAGCCGAGCTCTTTGCAGAAGAGCTGCTCCCTGTCTCTGTTTGGTGACTTTGTCCTGAAATCTGCCCAGTCTTGAGTGGTCTTGGGGAGGGCAAGGTTACAGTGCTCTCAGCTGCATCCTGTGGTGCCTCTACTGGCTCATTGCAGTGGGCTCAGCTGCAGCCCGGATGAGCTGAGGAACTGCGGGGAGCCTTCCGTGGGCATGTTGCAACCCCTCCCACTCCCTGCCCGTAATTTGCTTGTGCCTCCACACCATTTTCAGGCGCCTAGCTTGCTGGGCTGTCTCAGCCCATCCCTGCCATGGCAGGGAGGTGCAGGCAAAGGCTGGGAGGGGGATGCAACATGTGGGGGTCTGAATCTGCTCCAGGGATGGGTTCTAACTAACCTTGATCCAGTTCGCTTCCTTCCATGCTGTAAGGGCACATGCGCAGTACAAAAAATTCCAAAAAAATCCCCTCCCAAAAAAATATGGCGCCATCCACGGACCAGAACTGGTTCCATGATATCACCAGCAGCTTAGTACCTACTACCTAGAACCGGTCCAAACTGGTAGGAACCCACCTCTGGGCCAAACCCAACACACATGACAATCCCCAAACACACCGCCATCCACCAAAAAATCCTCCGCCCCTAACCACCCAAACATCCACACAACAGACCAAGTAATGCTGTCCAACAGCTCACTGATGGTGATCCTTTAGTTCATTTAGTTCATCCTTTAGTTCATTGTTAAGTGCAATTATAGCTCTGGGATAAAAAATCAAATCATATTTATATATTCATCTATTTTCAGAACTGTATTAATACTCTGCCCAGATCCTAAGATTATGGGGTAATCCACTATTAAACCCCCGCCCATTAAATTAGCATTATTACTATAGAGATCTAGCCCTCCCACTAATCTCTGGGCAATCGAACATATAAATATGATGGAAAGATGCCTATGGAATAATATCAAATTCAGATTAATGCTGAAACATTGCTTTGCAGTCACTTATAAGTTTTTTTTAATGTGGAAAAAACCTTGTTTTTCTACTTTATTTTAAAGGTGCTTGAGAATTTCTTTTTAATTTTGGTCAAAAGAGGTTTTGAGCATATGTTATAGTTAAAAGTGGCACAGAATACTACTGTGGTGCTGTTACATTTTGTTATATATATTTTCAGCAATGTGACCCTGAGCATCTATTCTTTCAATCTAAAATAAAAAAAATAGAAATCCAAGTGGCAACTGAATAATAAAAATGAGAATTTTTCTGCAGGGCACTATTACCCTTTAATCTAAATTGGTTATACGAAGTTGCAATGTCTATAAACACTAGAGAGCAAAATGGCTGCCACATTTTTATTATGTACATTTTACAGATAATTGTGTTTCCAGATTTTCATACATTTAAATACCTTCTTAAATGTTGGTAACTTTGAAATGAAGAGATCAAAACAAGGGAATGAAAACAGGCCTAGTGCAGTGGTGGGATTCAGCCAGTTCACACCAATTCGGGAAAACCGGTTGTTAACTTTCTAAGCAGTTCAGAGAACCAGTTGTTGGAAGAAATCTTGTTTTGTTTTTCCCCCCACTTTACAGGGCTAATCCTATAAGGCAGGCAAAAAGGACACATTCTGGTATTGTTTCTAGCCTAATCTTTATTGCCCTGCTTACAGAAACTGCCTCTATGGTTAACCCTTATTACATTGTAACAGCTAAGGCGAAGTGCCCATTGATGTGAGTGACGTTGAGTTGGTCACATGACCACCGAGCCACGCCTACTCAGCTGGTCATTAGGGCAGAGAAACGGTTGTTAAATTATTTGAATCCCACCACTGACCTAATGCTAGTGTAGAATGTGTTCATACCACAAGGCTGATCTGAAGATTAATTCTCTTGAGGGAACTTGGTATGTCTAAACTTAAGAAAAGATGACAGCTGGAAAATATAGTGCCACTTTTTCAATATTTGAAGGGTATCACAACGAAGAAGGTCGAGGCTTGTTTATTTATAGTTCCAGAATGCAGCACATGTAATAAAGGATTTAAGGGAAAAGAAGGCATATTCTTAAAAGTTTAAGAAACCTTCTGACAGAGCTGTTATAAACTAGAATGGAAGTTGTGAGTTTCCTTCATAGGATGTATTCAAGCGAAAACTGGATAGCCATTGGTCAGAAATGTTTTACATTTAATTCCTGCACTAAATGGGTTTTTATTTTATTTTTGGGGATTCTGATTTTGTGATGCTTCCAAGATTCTTCCTTTACCATTGAATGAATTTCTAGTACTCTTGAGTTAATATAAAAAGATTAATTTCAATGTAAACTATTTTTCTGTAAATATAGCTTTAGAAATTGTTTTATTTGGTATTTACTAGCTGAGCTGTCTATTAATCTAGTCTAGTGGAAAATTAATCAAAGGTCATATTTGCTTCCTTAGAAAAAACATATTTTTTCTCTCTATTTTCCCCAGATGTTGATTATCAACTGTACAGTTGAACATGCTTCTCTCTATATATTTTTATATTGTCACATATCTGATTATCAAAGACTGACATTTTTCCCCCCTAAAAATTAATAACATCCTGAAAATTTGGCCATTTTGATTAGTTTTCATCTGAGAAAATGTGATTCTTAACAGCCAGTATTGTCCACCAAATTTACATTTTTTGAAGGAGAATGATATACTGTTCTTCAATTTGAGCAAAATATTTGTCAAGGTTTCACATAACACTTTCATTGACAAGCCGTTAAAATGATGTTTGAATTTCACAACAGCAGGGTGGATCTACATTTGGCTGAGGCACGTTATAAAGAAATTATTGATGATTCTGTATTGTATTGAACAGCTGCAACCAATAGCAGCCCACAGGGGTATCTCTTGGGGCCAACGTTGTTTAGCATTTTTAAGAATGAACTGGATAATGGCACTGATATGCTTCTTATTAAAATTGAGGATAACACACAATTGGGACATACAGACAATACTGAGGATGACAGAATGAGATTACTAATCTGTGCAGACTGGAAGCATAGCCGGAAGGGAACAAGATGTCTTTAACATAGAGAAATGTCAACATCATCCAAGCATTTTTCTTGCAGGTCCAGGATCCAAAATGTAAGGTCCTACATAATATAAGTTAGGGAGGAATGATATAGATACAAGATAGGAAGAGGTTATACCTTCAAAGCATTACATTAGAGAAGGATTTGGGTTTATTATTAATATCAATTGAATATGAAACATCAATGTTAGGGAATTTAGTCTAGCTCTGACTGCATTCAAAAAAGAATTGTATCAAAGACATTTGAAGCTTTGCTCTGCACTGGTGAGACCACACCTGGAGTACAGATTTCCAGAAAAAGGACAAAAAGGGGAAATTCCCTATGACAAGGCTCTCAAAATTATAAGGGGATGTGAAGAATCTTTTAGTTGACCAATTGCTACTAACTTTCTCAAAGATCCTTTGTATAGTTTCCATTGTTTAGTGGTGTTTATTTTAGTGTTTGCAGTTTTAGGGGAGGAATTTACATTAAGTTATATTAAAGGGAGGTATAATAAGAAAAAAATATTAAGAACCTATGAGTTCTGGCTGAAAGAACTAGAAATGTTCAGTTTAGATTGAGGAGACACATTATAAGTGTTCAGACACAAAGATGGTGCCATAAGAAAGATGATTAAGAACTATTTTACTGCCATAGAAACTAAGACCAGAAATACTAGATTGAAGCTATATAGATTTCATTTAAATGTAAGGATATATTTCCTTATGGTAAAATCCATACATTGCAGGTGCACACTGCAAATGCATCTACATATACAATACTATACAGTCTCACAAAGTCTTCCTGTACAGTTCTGGTTAATTTCCTTTAACAGAACAAAGACACCACAGTTCAGTGGACAGGCTATTCACCCTGAAATTCTAATTCAAGCCATTTTGTTGATTGAAGTGAAGCATCACTGCTATTTCTTTATTTTGTTTTGAAACTTTGCTTTGCTTTTAATTTTTTTTCCCCATAGCAACTTTAGAGAAGATGCATTGCTCAAAGCTACAACTACTAAAATCCTTTTCTCTTTGAAATAATTTCTAAGGAAAAAACAAATAAGCATCTTCCATTAAATTAAATGAAAGTTAATAGGAAACAGCATGGGAGAATTTAACTATCTTGCACAATTCTATATAGCATCCTTAGAGGTGGTCATGAAATAGAATTCATAATCTTCTAAGGCATTTTATAGTTAAATAAGGGGGGAGATGGGTAAGTGGGTGAATTTAATGAATAGTATGGTGAATTCCAGTCTTTGCATCCAGAATCTGTTGCTTCAAGTTCTTCTCCCAGGAATAAGATAGAACAAACCACATTTAAAAAAGAAAATACTTAATTTTCTCTTCTCCAAGATGCACATAACCAGCTCTTGGTAACTTCTTTTCTAACGGAGTTGGTAATTTAGCAAATAATATTTAATCAGAATTAGTCTACATAGTCTACATCTATACACGTGTTTAGTTCTCATGAAATTTAAGAATTGAACAGGCATTTTCTTTATACACAGAAGTCCAACAAAAGTTACTTAGTCCTACCTGATTGCTCTGCAAAATATATGTACTGAATAGCTTCTAAATAAATCTGCTTCTTGAATGACGTCTATAAATACCTTTTAAACCACTAAGAAGAAATTATGTAATGTGAATCTATGCCATGACTGTTGTAAGAAACAGTTTGTCCAGTTTCCCCCTCTACATTAGTTTAAGATTGTAAAATGTTTGCTTGCCCAACTAACTGCCATTTACTTATGTAACACTCCGTTTCTATACAATTTCAGCATAATACTTCCCACTATTCTTGGAAAATGCTCAGATGTCAGATTCTTGGGTGGTGGGGCTTAATTAGGGGCAACACGTTCTCCTGAAACTATAATTTGACATCATGGTTTAGGTGAACATAACTTATTCTTACTGCAGATAATATCTCAGTTCCTGTGTTAATGTGTCTTTATTCTTCCCCTGTTACCTTCCTCATTAGCTTAGAAAAAATATAGACTTCTTCCACTGCTTCATCCAATTAAAAAGTTGCCATCCAAACAGAGTACCATGACTAAAGGATATAGACCATAATTCATCTAGTTCTCTGTATGCCCTTTCTTAATGATCATAATCTTTTTCAGAAGTAATAGTTGTTGTTTTTTGCATCTTGAACACTGGATCCACTAATTCTAATTCTAATCCTGTGCTCTGGAGGAATGTAAAATAATCATGTTTGTGACAAATGGTTAAATATTTGAAGATAACTTTTGAATCACCTTTAGCTATCTCTTATCCAGGCTGCACAAACCCAATATTTCTATGTAATAGCTACTGTTTACACATTTTGCATTTACCGTAATTCTGTTTGAGTTCTGTGTTTCAATTCCATGTGGCAAACATGACTAAGTTCTTATTTAGTATTAAATTTCATGCATTTAGCCCATGAAAGCTTATAAGATAATAAATTGATTGTTTAAGGAACTGGTATTTTAAATAATGTGAATTATTATGGTATTTTAAGCATAGACTTTAAAATTAAATCTTATAAACATTATAATATATATAGAAATAATGTATTATATGTATGTGTATATTATACACATACACAGACATAGATAAATGATATTTGATGATGTGATGTGATGCTATTTCTATGCATATTGTAATATTTACAACATTAAATTTTATTTTATTTTAAAAATATTTAAATTATGCTTAAAATACACTTTCTATGTAATTTTTTCCCTCAGACTAAAGGAATAGTCTAGAATGTCTTGATATATCCCTGTAAAAAATGATATCACACCTTCAATTCAGGAGTTCAAAGTGACATACACGGCATGCCAATTGGTACACATGGCATGCCAATTTTTCTCCACATAAATTATCCTACGAATGAAGGCAAAATTATCCTATGAAATAGGTTTTGCTGAGATAGAGTGCCTGGCCAGAATACATCTATAAAATAAGGTTTTATGGACAAGGATGGATTGAAGCTATAACTACTATATTAAGTACTAGCTGATAATCTGGTGTTGCCCAGGTATTTATTTATCCCAATCCCCCTTACCAGTGGGAGCCCCCTTGTGGAGTACTGTGAAGCCATTACCATGGAAACTCCACTGTGCTGTACAGTAGAAGCCATTTTAAGGCACAACAGGCTGTATCTTAACAGAACTTGAATCAAAAATGCACACTATCACTGTCAAAAGTATTGTGATTTGACTTTAGATATAATTCATTCCTTTTCATTTCAATATATATTATGCAAGTCTTGGCATATTCGGGTCTTTTCCTGTGTAAGATTGAAAGTATCTTGGTGACGTTTCGATGAGATCTCACTCATCATCTTCAGGCTGGTGCCTTCGGCTCTGTGCTTCTGTGAGCAAAGCATGATCTGAGCTGCCGTCTCTCTATAAATATCAGTATTTATACACACACACACACCAAGGGGTGTTACCTCCTTCTTCTCTCTCTCCCTCCCTCCTTGATTCCAGCTTACTCACCACCAAGTGATCTCTTTTCCGGTTGGGGTGAAGTCCCTCTTCTCCTCTTTACTTTGTCCTCCCTGATTTTTTTCTTAAGTCTGAGCTATAGAGGAGAAGGAGGAGATTCGCTTTGCCCATGGCATTCTCCAATTGCATTACATTAGACTAATATAACTAATAACAGGAATTGTCCCATGATGAGTTGTCCCAGGACAAGTTGACCAGGAAAAGATGTCCCACAGTGAGTTGGCCAGGATGATGTGGTTGAGATGAGTTGTCCTAGATCCATCTCTACCCTACAATCACAGATTAGACTTTGCAGAAAACTTTCTCCATGTAAATATATTGCTGGATGTCTATTGTTCTGCAGGTTGTGGGCAAGACATGGGCAAGTGAGAGTGGACTGGAGTCCAGGGGATCCAATTCTACACATTCCTCCAAGAGGATTCAGAACTAATTCTTAGGTTTATGTTAAGTGCAAATAAGTGGACAAAAAGGAAAAGAAACATCTTATAGGAGATATACAAGAGCCTACATCTGTCTCTTAGTATGACTTTAGAAACTCTAGAATCATCTCTATCCTCATATGTGGATCAGAGAAGGAATATTTTACTGGTGTGACATTTGTTTCCCCCCACTAATAATAATCCTGCCTCCCATTGTTGTTTCCAGCAAACAAATTTTACTGATCCACAGTTTTGCTGAGCCTTCTTTCACCATCATCTAAATCTGTTTCTATTAACTTTTTAAGAATTCAGATCATTTTGCTAATCGTCG
Source organism: Pseudoxenodon macrops (assembly GCA_032467955.1). Classification (NCBI taxonomy): domain Eukaryota; kingdom Metazoa; phylum Chordata; class Lepidosauria; order Squamata; family Pseudoxenodontidae; genus Pseudoxenodon; species Pseudoxenodon macrops. The sequence continues at coordinate 118,989 of JANHFT010003906.1, forward strand.
CAATAAGCATAGTGCAGGTATGATAACATACTGCATTCATGCCAACATGGAGTGAACAGTGAAAGAGGTATATGCGTTTGCTTCAGCATATATAGATATATAGTTCTTAAAGCAGTGTTTCTCAATCTTAGCAATTTGAAAGTGTGCAGATTTCAACTTCTAGACTTCCTCAGCAAGGAAGTTTGGCTAGAGAATTCTGGGTGTTGAAGTTCACCCTTCTTCAAGCTGCCAACTTTGAGAAACACTGCCTTAGGGAGAATATTTCAGTTTCTCAAATGCTGTGTTTGAAAGTAGACTCACAAAAGACTTTGCAAAGAAACAAAGGCTTCCCTGTCAAATTGTGGCAAAGGACAGTTCACATGTTGGAATGAAACCACTGGAAGATCAATTCCAGCAGCTTTTATTTTGATTCAGTGAAGAGGAAGATAAAGGATAAATTCAAAAATGCATCCTTTACAAAATTCTATTAAATTATATTCTTTCTTTAAATGCAGACAATTCAAACAGGAAAAAGTATAGTCTACTAGTGAACAAGGTTAGGAACCTCAAACAAATGCATGCATACATATGCTGAAATGCATTTTGAACTAATAGCCCAGAGGAAAATTCTCTCACTATGAACCAAGTACTGAGAAGACATATAATAACATATTCAAAACACAAAGAACAAGAAATGTCAAAACAAAGTAAATTACAAAAGAAGCTAAAACCAAGAGTCCAGAACCTCTGTAAAAATCCTGTCAGGAAAACTATAGAAAAAAATAAATAAATTCTGAAGCCACTTTGTAGCTCAATAGAATGTATTCATAATGTTATTTATTCATTATTTTGATTTATTGAGCATTTTGGGTCCTATGGCCCCTCAAGTTGCAAAAGTGACCTTGGGAGACTTATAAGTTATTTTTAAAAAGCTATTTTAAAAGGGCATGCTGAGTAGGTGAGCACTGGAGAAATGCTTCGTAAATGCCTTTCAAAAGTACCTAATATCTACACCTGGATTCTAACCCATGAAAGCTACACAGTTCTACAAAACATTGTAGTCAATGCAAAATTAAATACAAGGAAATGTGGCAAGATTATTAAAGAGTAAGATGCACTGACCTTAATGACTCTTCTTTGCAGAGTAGTGTCTATATAGGATTGCGGTGAGACTCTTCTAACCCTGACATTCTTTAATTATGATTCTACTACATCCTTCATAATCTTTAAACTTGCCATTTTCACATCATTCCTTTTTATGAATTAAGAATATAATTGTAATAAAACAAATAAGCAATAGACTCTTATCTAAGTATGTAGTGATACTCTTATCTCTACAATTTAAAATTATACTGGTTACGAATGCCTCTTGTTTAATTTATGTTTGACCAAAGCTCTTAGAATGTTTTTACTTATACTGTGACGATGTTACTCATTAAGAATTTGTGCATTAGGTATTGCATTGGATATTTTCTACTTAACATGCAAAAACATATTTGTATACATCTGTGGGTATATGTGTATATATGTATATTAATGTAGATCTAATTTTAACTCCTTGAATTGTGTTTGTATCATATATGGCATTAACTCTTAGAAAACAAATACAGAATTCAAAGTTACTGTAACAAGTGGAATATTTTTATGCCTCTCTAACTGGGCAAATCCAGTTACCAGAGGACATGGGAAATTCCACTTACAATACTACCGGTATTTAGGGGGAAAAATCTCTTATTTTTAATAGGTTTCATTCAATTTCATAAACTGAATTTATTTTTGAAATTTATTTATAAAGAAGAAGAGAAAGTTGATGAGCATTTTCCAAGTGGAAAATAGTTCAGGAGGGTATGTGAAGTTTCTGCTTTGCATAATAATTTCTCTAGGAGACTACTATTTCCCCGCTTTCCTCCACTTCAAGTAGTTTTAGATGAAGATATTAAGGAGAAACATTTCTCACTGGTATTTTTTCAAAATGGGAAAAAAAGCACCTTTGGGACAATGGCAATGCTGGTGAAGGTAAAGGAAGGTGTCAGTTTCATATCTTCCTTGCAGAATCACCTGGACTTTGTCCAATCAGTATTGGGGAAAAATGTTACCTTATATACTGTACAGTAGATCTTTTGATTTCAACTAGCAGGCAATTTTTATGGTGTTAAATTTCAATTATGATTTCATCATTTTATTTAGATATATCCAAACATGCACATACACACCAACACACACTACAACTACAAACACACACACATCATTGGCATTTCAGTCATGCTTTCCCTCTTCCAGACGAAGCAATGAGGCACAAAGTCAGGAAAAGGGAAAGAAATAGTAAAGGAAAGAAATTAAGTCATGAGACAACAAAAGAAAAAAAAGTATAGACAAACATAGTTTGCCTAAGCAGGAATCACTATACCTCTCTTTATCTTTTTACTCTTGCCAACCATACTTATGTCCATCACATCAGAACATTGTAAGTGTTCCTAGTAAGTGGGATACACATAACACAGTATGTTGGATTGCAAGGTAATCCTTAGATTAGAGATTCTAGCTTGCAGAGAATAGAGTACCATAAGTATGCTTGGAATAAAATTAAACTTTGGTTGCCAACTAGGGAAGAGGTGTCAAAACCTATCCATACTGTTCTTACCATTAGCAAAGAAAGCTTCATATAACATAAGTGCAATTCAGGCTGATGACCTAGTCTATTTTGCTAAAAGTTGTTATTATTTATTCATTATTTTATATTACCACTGGAGAGCACTATTTGGGTTGTTCAATCAGAAAAATAGCTTCACTCATTTCTTAGTGCAATGGTGCATGAAAATCACCATCCTTCTAGATCAGTGGTGTCAAACGCCAGGCCCATGGGGTGCCACATTTGGGCCACATTTGAAACAGTGAAGGACCGATCTGTGGTGCCTCTGCCGGTCCTCCTGGGCTCCGTTTCCACTGGCAGAGGGATGCAGAATGTCGACCTGGCCACGCCTACACAATCCTGTTGTGACCCTCAATGAAATAGAATTTAACACCTCTGCTCTAGATTATTGGATTGTGTTTATTCCATGTACAGTTACCTACAAATACATGGCATCTGTGCCGAATCCCCTTTTTCTTTATTCATTAAATCAGTAGCTGCCTTTTATATTATAGCAACATTTATCTTGTATATAAAAATCAAAGTGGTTATAAAACCTCTCTTCGCTAAATAAACCTTTTGAATGATAAATCACACCTTTTGCTAAAAAGGTTTGTATTCACTATTAACTTATTTGATGTCTAATTACCCTTTCAAGGAATATCATCTTAAGGATACTGAGAGACACTATTCCTTTAGATCATACTAGTGCAGAATCCACTTCTAAAATGTAATAAAAGTGATCAGATAACCTGCAAAAGTCATACTCAAGATTAAAGCTTTGATTTTTCCAATGGCATAGATCTTCAGTTTTCTCTGGGTTTTTTTTTAAACTATTACTTCTGTTCTGAGGTAGATAAGTATCCCCGATTAAGGTATAAAATAATAAACTCTTTTGAAGAATACCATAATCCATGATTCCCAAAATATGCCGCAGTGAATTCACAGAGATATCATTGGATATTTATTCTATTCCCTGCACATATGGAAGATTAGAGTAAGAAAGGCTCTTCAGTAGAAAATACCAGCAGGATAATTGGGTTGAATGAAACATACAAGTGGCAGCTGGGGACGATATATTAATTAACCCTCTCCTCATCCATGGAGGATTTTTCTGCATGGAGAAGGAAAGGAATTAATTCCGTAATACCAAATTAATTAATTTGTTACCATCAGGATGGTCTTAACTTCTGATGACTGAATGGACAAATGCTGATCATCTCTGCCCTCAGCTCTTACAAGGGCATTCTAGTCATTATATCTTTCATGCTGCTCATTTACTAACTTCATTGTATCTGTCTTCCTTTGCTTTCTTTAAACCTGCCAAATATGAGCAGGTTCTCAATGTTGAACAACATCTAAAAGAGTGGTGAAATCTAAACATTTCCCCTATCAGTTCTGTGGGCGTGGCATTGGTGGATGTGGTTTGGTGGGTTGGGTTTGGTTTGGTTTGGTGGTCGTGTGATTGGGTGAGCTCAAAAATCAACTTTCACACTTCACACACACTTCACACAAAAGCCACACAAGTGACTCATAAACAATGCAAAAGCACACAAAATGGCCCCCGCAACAAGCATGGGCCTCACAGAGCCACAAAGAACTCAAAACCCAACTATCACACTTTGCACAAAAATAACACAAAAGCTACACAACTGACTCCTACACAACTGACTCACA
>JANHFT010003906.1:130428-142420 GCA_032467955.1 Pseudoxenodon macrops
TGTGTCCAATCACACTTGGCCAATAAAGAATTCCATTCCATTCCATTCCATTCTATTCTATTCTATTCTATTCTATTCTATTCTGACAGAGAGTACTGCTGGTTTTGGTGGGAAAGTAGGGTGGAAGGTTATCAACACCCCTGGAGAGCTCTGTCTGTCATGGTTTGGCAGTGCAATAAAATACTTTATTGGTACCAGCATCTGCCTACATGATTGGGTCAGAACACCTGTCCAAAAAGACCTGTAGACAAAATGTTCAAATTCTTTGTCTAAAAAGAACATTACATTATAAAATAACCCTCCTCAATCTGGGAACATATGGGTTGGTTTCCTACACCTACACCTTTAGCTACCCACTACTGTTTTGGAAACCTGCATTGGTATGAGAACCGTGATGGAAAAGACTTGAATTCAAATTCCCACTAAGGATGGCATCCTAGGCATACTCGCTTTGATTTGGCTTCCCTAGGAACCCTTACTACTAGGCAGTACTTAGTAGTTTGGAGTCAAGAATGTTAACTGGGAGGAATGTGCAGAGCTTCAAAATAAGTGCTTTTCTCCACTAAAGTTTCTAGGGAAGTATGCCTTAAAGCAAAACTTGCAACTCAAGTGGCCCTACTTCTAAAATGGTGGAACAGACCCGCAAGTAGATTTCTCCTTGATTGATCAAAAGTGGTTTCCAAGCATGTGACAAACCCATTTTCTTCAAAGAAAGGCCACTGGTTGAAGATTCCTGCTGGAAGGCTTCCCACAGCGTTGGCTCTGTTCCACAAAATAAACTTTTGAGGTAGAATACCTCACTTCTCTGACTCACAGCAAAGCTGTGTGTCTCCTTCCCGCATACTTATTAAATGGCTCCTTCCAGTCCTTTGGTTTTTTTCCCCCCTCTGACTTATCCAAGGGGGAAAAATTGTATGCCATTCCGCAGGGATTCCTTCTGGGTCATTCTTTAAAATACCGTGCTATTATCCATGATGTTATCAAGTTAGCTTTCACCAGACTTAATTTTTTTTCAGTCTTACCAACCTCAAGGAGTTAGCATGAGAATTAATTGTGACAAGTTAAAAAAAAAATCCTGCATGCCATTCTGAGAAACTAGAATTAATAGAGATATAAAATTCTAGTCAAGAAGTATACATTTATACATGAAGTTTAATGATTGGTCTTCATGCTACCATGGGAAAGTATGATCTCAAATTTTAAAACAGGTAGGTTATTCAGACTTTCAGTTGGGTTTGTGACAGGAGGAGGAGGAGTTCATTGTAAATTTTGTAAGTCAAACATTTTACACTTCCCTGGCCTATATACAAATGCGAGGCAGGGGGAGACTTCTCAGAATTTGGGCCATTATTAAAGAAATATGTACAAAATGTGCGTATTAAGAAAAATCCATTATAATAAATTACAAGGCAAATGTTTTTAAACGGTGATTACATAGAAAATTAAGAGCAAAGACATATAACACAATATGAATAAGGAAGGAACCTTGGAGGTCTTATGAACCCTAGTGGTTAGAATACAGTACTGCAGGCTATTTCTGCTGACTGTCTGCAATTTGGCAGTTGCAGTTCGATTCTCACGAGGCTCAAGGTTAACTCAGCCCTCCATCCTTCTGAGGTCGGTAAAATGAGGACTCGGATTGTTGGGGGCAATGGGCTGATTCTGTAGACTGTTTGGTGAGGGCTGTAAAGCACTGTGAAGCAGTATATAAGTCTAAGAGCTATTGCTATTGCTTTTAGTCAATCCTCCTGCTCAAGCAGATCCTATACTATACCAGACAAACAGCTGTCCAGTCTCTTCTTAAAAATCTCCAGTAATGGAGAACCCACAACTTCTGAAAGCAAACCGTTCTACTGGTTAATTGTTCTCACTGTTAGGAAATTTCTCCTTAGCATAAATCCACATAAATATATACACATTTTCATACTGACTTTTGTTGTAGAATTTGTGGATACAGACATGAAATAAAATTAGTCATTCAAAAAGTTCAGCAAAATCAATATTGATAGACGGATTCATCCTTACTCATCATGAACATAAAATAGGTAAATATTCATTGACATGAGCTAATATGAATAAATCTCAACACTGCAGCATTGCTATAAATGGACTGTTGGCAAAACAACCAGTAATCTTGGATCTTGCAAATAAAATGCTACCGATTGTAGTTTGATGAAAATGCCGATCAGTTATTGTTGTATTCTTCTCACAAAGTTAATATTTCCCAGACTTGTCTAGAAAGACAAAATACTAACAACCACCATGCAATGCAAAGGCTTAATTTGGAGAATCAGCTTGAAAGTAGTTTAATCAAATTGCTGCGTCAGACTGATTTTTCTTCTTTTTATTTTGATTATCATTCAAATTGAATTCATTGCCTCTAGCTAGATCTGATAATTTGATGGCCTTTTATATAGACAAAAAAAAAGGTTTTATCATATGGGAAGAAAATTTCCAAATCATATTTACTCAGTGTGATGAGCATGTTAAGAAATCATAGTCCAATTAATAATGTGAACTGGGTGCAACCAGATTAGCACACAGCATTGTCTGAAGGACAAGCAGAGATTAAATGATGAAAACTTCTCTGAGGCATTGTTTTTGAACGTGCTTTGTGACATGTCTCACACACACACATAAGACAGAGAAAGTTTGTATCACAATGGCACAATTCTACTTTTGTTATGGATGAAAGAATTCAATCCTGCACAGGTTTCCATTAGTAGAGTGCTCAAAATGTATGGATATACAGTACCCCAGTAGGGGTGGGTTGTTTTTATTTTTGCTGCCGGTTCGCTCAGGGTCGCGCTGGGTGTGCGCGTGTGAAGCGTGCACATGCAGCAATCAAAAACTAGCTTCTGCACAAGCGCAGAAACAAAAATTACCTTCTGCACATGTGCAGAAGCAAAATCCAAGATGGCAGCACCCACGGAATCACCGATGGAACCGGCTCCGTGATGTCATTGCGGAGTTACTACCGCTTCTATAGAACCGGATAGAACCGGTAGGAACCCACCTCTGTACCCCAGTGTTAAATGTATTGAACTCTCAGTCATTTTCATAAAGAAAACATCCAGAAGGTATGAGGGATTTTGAGTTGTTTTGCTTTGATATTATTATGCACAGGAACAACATATTCATGGGCATTGAAATTGCAACTATCAAAGTGGCCCCATAGTGAAAGGATTATGAGCCACGGTGGCACAGTGGTTAGAGTGCAGTACTACAAGCAACTTCCGGTGACTGCTGCAGGGGTGGGTTGTGAATATTTTTGCTGCCAGTTCGCTCAGGGTCACACTATGTGTGCGCGTGTGAAGGGTGCGTGCACGTGCAGCAATAAAAAAACTACTTTCTGTACATGCACATAAGCAAAAATTAGTTTCTGCACATGCACAGAAGCAAAATCCAAGATGGCAGCACCCACGGAGACACCGATGGAACCGGCTCTGTGACATCACCGCAGAATTACTACCAGTTCTATAGAACCGGATAGTAACCGGTAGGAATCCACATCTGGACTGCCGGCTGACTGCAATTTGCCAGTTCAAATCTCTCCAGGCTCAAGGTTGACTCAGCCTTCCATCCTTCTTAGGTTGGTAAAATGCAGACCCAGATTGTTGGGGGCCATATATTGATTCTGTAAAACCATTTAGAGAGGGCTGTAAAGCACTGTAAAGCGGTATATAAATCTTAGTGCTATTGCTATTATGATTCAGGTGGTTGGCAATCAGATGCAATTACAACAATTAAAGCGTCCAACAGTTGTGTGATCACAACTGTTTTCAACCATCTTTGCCAGCGCCCTACAAGCAAAGTCGGGAAAGCCAGCAGGTGGTCTCAAATGGCAATCGCTCTTAGCAATTGGGTGAGATTTGATTAATGACCACAACTGTCACCACCAGAACTGCCATCAGTGTATTTCATGTCTGTGTCAGTTAGCGATGGAGCTCCCAGTCACCATCATTAACCGAGTCATTTGATCACCTTTGGCAACTTTCTACCTGTAAATGTAAGACAGAATATAGAAGCGCCTTGTCTGCTTTTCAAGATAGGAAACACACACCACGAGAAATACTAAGGCTCCAGTTTGTTGATGTAAATCAAGGGTGTCAAACTGTTGGTCCTCGGGACAGATGTGTCATGCACAGGCCACGCCCACCCAGCTCCGTGAAGGGGGGAAACATGACAGCAACATGACGCAGCAGGTTTGACACCCATTATAACAGAATCTTGAAAAACTGACAGAGCTTCTTCTTTCTCTCTTTCTTATACCCAGAGAGTCAAATCAAAGTTCTTTTAAGTTTCTTTTTCATCCATTCCTCTCTTTCCAGCATGATTTTGAAGTGTCTGCTGAATACTTTCTTCCAAGCGATCTACACACACACACAAATATTATTATGCTACTAAGAAATAGTGGCAACGTATATTTATCTATACTCAAAAGAGTCTTAGAAAGAAATCAGAACATTCCTGGCAAATCTGTTTTTCTATCTCCCGCAACTCCATTTTGTAGTGCTAATGGCATGAGGATTTATTGACTTGTAGACAAATGGTGAAAAAAAGGGGAGAAGGAAAGCATCACTTCCACAATCGACATGATTGTGAACTAGTAGAACATAGAAACACGGAAATCAGGGGTGGATTGTGGACCTTTTTACTGCCGGTTCGCTCAGGGTTGTGTCTCGCACACGTGCGCACAACAATCAAGAAATAGCTTCTGCACAAAATCCAAGATGGCGGCGCCCACCGAGACACCAAGAGAACCAGCTCCGTGACCTCATCACCGAGTTACTAATGGTTCTAAAGAACCGGTAGGAAGCCACCTCTGATGGAAATCCTGCTTTTCTGTTTTAATATTATGGGCAGTTTAGGATAAATTAATATGTATATGCTGGTTTATTTCTTTATTTCAATCGCATATACAGGTAGGTTCGGCGGTTTGACTCCCTAGCACCACATAATGGAGTGAGATCCCGTTACTTGGCCCAGCTTCTGCCAACCTAGCAGTTTGAAAGCATGTAAAAATGCAAGTAGAAAAATAGGGACCACCTTTGATGGGAAGGTAACAGTGTTCTGTGCACCTTCGGTGTTTAGTCATGCCGGCTACATGACCATGGAGACGTCTTCAGACAGTGCTGACTCTTCAGCTTTGAAACAGAGATGAGAACTGCCCCCAAGAGTTGGAAATAATTAGCACATTTGTGTGAGGGTAACCTTGACCTTTTATTATCTTCCAGCATACCTTGATTTCAACTGTAATTGATCGATCAAAACTCACTTTATTAATCAACTAAATTCATCACTTAATAAATATATTAGTGTTTAGTTTAGGACTACTGATTTTGCCGTAATTTATTCATATGTAACCAAACCAGGAATGTAGCTTAAACCTAATACTTCCATAGTAGTGTTTATCTTTCAGAAGTCTAATTAGCTATAATGTTTGGGGAGCAAACACTGTGCAATTTGTGTTTGCTGAAAAGAATTAATGCAACTTTCCTTCTTCTGCTCCATTTAACCATTCGTTTTCTTACTCTGAGACTGAGGTTCTCAACAATGCATTGTATTTAGATTAGAAATGGGTAAAAACATTGTTCTCTTTTGAGAGTTAATTAAGCAGCTTAAGCCTTAAACACAACATATTAGATCAACAAATGTAGCTTTTCACACTCCAAATGTTGATTTCCCCTTCTGGGTAATTTTTTTCATTCTCTAAACTTGAAACCTCCTAATTTCATATAATATTATTGGATTGAAGTTGTTCAAGTCAGCCCTGAAAAGACAAAAACAATTTTTAAGAGGCAGAGTTTATCTCAGAAACTTTGGAATGGAACAGTTGTAAAAAGAAAAATGTTTATATAACAATATAAAATCTGTTATATTGTAGTCTTTTCATTGTTGTTTTGACAGAGTTTTCTGACTCTCTTCACCTCTTAATTGCAGAACTTGTTCAATGTTCAAAATGAAAAGTGTGGCTTGGAAACTCAAGCAACAAGTTCCATTGTAAATGTCACAGGCCATCACAGGATGACAGAGCTGTACCTTGTATTGAGTTGCACCATTTTTTCCAACTAATCCAATATTACTTATTTCAAACAATAGTTTTCCTAGCCCTATTTGGGCAAGGCAGATACAGATATGTAAATGTTGACAATTGAATTTAGGACCATCCGCATGCAAAATGTACATTTACCTGTGTTGTAATGTGTTCTTATGTCATTCTAGCTCAGGTACTCCCTCACTGTTATAGGTAATCCTCGACTTCCAACCACATTTTGGCTCAGAACATCCATTAGTAAAAAATGTGATCATAAATTGAATCATGCATAATTTTACAACCATTTTTACTGCAGTATTAAATGAATCCAGCCTTCCTGATTGACTTTGCTTGTCAACAACTCCCTGGGAAGATCTCTAATTGTGATCATGCCACAGGTGGGTTCCTACTGGCTCTATCTGGTTCTTTAGAGTAGGTAGTAACATCACAGTGACATCACAGAGCCGGTTCTGTCGGTGGCTCCATGGGTGCCACCATCTTGGATTTTGCTTCTGTGCAGAAGCTAATTTGTCATAGCCACGTGTGCACACGCTTGCGCGCTTTGCATGCACACTCGAGATGCAACCCTGAGCAAATCGGCAGTAAGAAGATTCAAAACCCAACTCTGGATCATGCCACCCCAAGATGCCACAATCATCGTAAATATTTGCCACTTGCCAAGCACCTGTGTTTTGGTCATGTGACTTGGAGACACTGCAATGGTCATAATTTTGAAGGCTGATTGTAAATCACTTTTTTTCAGCACCATCATAACTTTGAATGGCTATTAAACAAATTATAATAAATTGAGGACTACCTGTATGCCTTTTTTGCAATTATGTGGGGCAGCTACACTGAGAATGCCATGGATAGTTCTGGTTGTCCTCTGTCAGACAGATATGCTAAAGCTGAAAAAAACTGAATAATACAAGATTGCTATTACTTCCTGACCATCTGGAATACTGGCTCTTGTGACTGATTCAAAAGAAGAGGAACTACATTGAAGGAGGAATGATAAAACCTACAACATTAAAAAAAGGTAAAAGAACAGGTAATATACATTGCCAACTTAAAATAGTTTGCTCCATATTGTAGTTGGATTTATGATAATAGATACAGGCAGATAGGATGATAAATCCTAGACTTGGGCTATTTATAATTAGGGTGGTAGTGTAATTCCCACCAATATTTGCCTTCTAAGGGACCTAGGCAGTGTTTCTAAACCCTGGCAACTTTAAGATGTGTAGACTTCCATTCCCAGAATGGAAATCTACCCATCTTAAAATTGGTAAAGTTGAGAAACACTGGACCTAGGTTTATCTGTCTTCCCATTCTGCTTTGCTTACTATGGGAGTCTGTGTTAACCTCATGAACCACTAAGGTTTCCCTATAAGTAGATCTATAAGTCTATTTAGTTTCTCTCCACAGGGACCTACTCTTCCAGGAAGCCATCCCTCCATGTCCCAATTTGTGTAGCAACTGGCAGTGATCAATAGGCATCAAGCCAATATGCCTATCACATGTTACCAACAAAGTGCACCATATTGGCTTTTCAGTGGCCAGTACTACTTACAGCTGCAGAACCTCTTGTAGCCTGGACCACTTGGGTCTTCCATAACAAGATTGTTTCCAATATGTGTTGCCACTGAACCATCCCTAGATTGCTGCATCACATCTCCCTTTTCCTGATCTTGATGTTGACTTATTTGTAACTTGCAACATCTTGGTAACTTCAGGTACATGCATAGCTTGAAGTTTTTAACTGGCTATTGTTTTTGTTGCTGCTGCTTATATTTAATATTAAACTTAAATTTTACAGCTGTCCACTTTAAAAGACTCTGTGTACACACTTACTTGCTTAGTTTACAGCTTTATAGCTCAAAAGAAACCTTAACAGTCTCACAATTCTATATCCTAGTCAATCAATTAGTCAAGCCGTCACTTGCATACATACATTCTTCCACACACTATCAGCTGGCAAAATGACCTACTCTTATTCAATCTACTGAAGCTGACTAGACTAGTAAATAAAACTTTCTTCCAGGTTGGTCCAGATTTAAAGAAGTCGTTCTTTGGTTTTGCTTCTTCCTTGATGCCTCTGGGTCTATTTCTTAAGCTGTGGAAAGCTCTTATTGCGTTATTTGTTTTGATGAAGTGGCAATTAAATTGTTCCATCCAAGCAGCTTCAGGAGTGCAGCTGCTTTGAAGCAACAAGTTTCCAAAGCAATATGTCTGAAGTGCTTCTGACTTTTGATGGCATTTCTGGAAGTTGCCCCTATAACTTCAGTTCCATAAATGGGCAATGTTGGGGGGAGGAGCTGAAGGATGTGATGGGCTTCCTGACACTGATATGGGCAGCCGGGCAGCAAGATGTGTCACTTCATTAATCTCTTTAAGAGCCTATCTTTTGGGGTGTCAACTTGAACACTGCTTTGGGCTTCATTTACTTTCTCAGTTCTCAATCTTTCAATGCTGCCACTCACAGGCTCTAACTGTTCTCTTCTGTTAATGGAATCTTTCATTTCCTGCCAAGATAATAGGAGCTCAGCTCAGCTCTTAACATTCTAAATATGGACTCAAGGCAGCCTTTACTTTTAAACTCTGCATACACTGGATAGGATTAAGCCTCTTGACAATAAATGAATGAGCATCAGGCATTGGCGCATACTTTTATAGCTTTAGATGGTAGGCTGCTAAAGCCGCCCATACTATCTTGTCTGTGCTTGTAGCATTGTACCTTATTGTGCCATTTTTCTTCTGTTTCTTTTCGTAACCAAATTAGAATATTGCTAGTAAATTGTTATCCTGACACAATCAATCCCAGTTGGACATTTTGAGAATATGGCAGATTAGGAAAGTACAAAATACTATATGACTTGGAAAGGTTAAGTTTCTGGCTGGGTAGGGTTCCTATCTGCATTGGATGATCTTAAGCATTATTTTGGTAGCCCATATTGCCCTACTGAACTAATGTTAGTTTCATTTGATTTCTTTACTCTATAGTCTTTCGTGTATGGGGTATGTGCATGTACAAACACATATGCAAGGGCTCAGGATCGACTTCACACAACTGCTGAAATGATTTGAGATTTACAAAAATGGGTTTTGTTCACCTTTAGCCTGTTTTCTCTTCAGCCAATGCACATGGCCACTCCTTGGAAATACTTCTGAAGAGTTTGGCTGCATAAACAAAGCCCTCTGTCTGCTACTTGGATCGCATGGATTTGGCTGTGTTTATTTATTCCTATTGGATCCATCGTATATAACAAACCATCTAAACGAGGACAAGGAAATAGCAACCACAAGAGCATGAAAGCCACACACATATATTTAAACCTAAATGAGCTGCTTGCTTTCACTGCTCCGGTCCAAAGGCGGCTTTAATCTGAGTTGCGTGAACTGCCAACAATGTGACAGGCCTGTCCTCCTTCCAAAGCGAATGTGGTCTGCAGTGCTGAGTCAGCAGGACAACAAGCAGGACTTTCACGGAGGAGCGAAGAGGATGCACAGCTTGCAAATCTGCTGACTGAGCACGAATGGAGGCTAACGACAGCAGCAGCCAGAAGAGCATGAAAGAACCATTTGTTAAATGAGAGAAATCAGCCCTGCCTCTCTTCCCTGGATTAAATAACTGGAGAAATATCATAGTGATTTCAGTCTTTTCAGGCTTCAGAAGCTTTGACTAAAGACAGAGGTTGTCTGAGGAAAAGGCGTCCATCTACATTCTTCCTCTGTACCTATTTGAAAGCATTCCTTATGGGCAGTATGTGGAAAATAAAATAAGGGTCCATACTGTATACCGAAGAATGAATAGTCTTCCCCTATTTAAAAAAAAAAAATTGAACAATTTTTTCCAGTTTTATAACACAATTGACATCTTTGCTACATTTACACATCAGTATGCCTCAATTATTCTATTTTTTCTTTTATATCTATACATATGAATATACATATATATATGCAAGTCTTGGCGTATTTGGGTCTTTTCTCATGTAAGATTGAAAGTATCTTGGCAACGTTTTGATGAGGTCTCACTCATCATCTTCAGGCTGGTGCCTTCGGCTCTGTGCTTCCGCTCGCATAGAAGGCACCAGCCTGAAGTATATATGCACCAGCCTTGCATATATATATATATATCAATACCAGTCATTCAAAGGGGTTCTTTGTAGGAAGAGGAAGAGGAAACAACAGCTTATATCCTGCCGCGATATCTGGAACATCATAAAACAACTCCATCTGCACACCCCAGGTCCTTGGAAAGGACTTGAAAGATAGGCCAAAAATGCTAAATCTAGTCTGGCTGATTGTGCAATGAATGATGATGATGATGATGGTGTAGGACACTAGATTGCCTGGGCTTGCACAATATTTTGTGCAATACATTGAACTACTGAATTATAAACTAATCTAAAGGGTTTACAGTAATTTAAGACATATGCTAAGCCAGCCCTTTCCTCAAAACTAAGCAAGATTAACCAAGCTTTGCATATGTATTATACAAATGCAGCTTATTTAAACATGTTGTATGAGCTCAGCCATAGCTGAATGGCACTTTGGATGGCACAAACTCCCACCTTCTTTTTGATGCAGGATTTGCAGTAGAGAAGGCAGGTATCTTTTAATAAGAAGTTACTCAGTTTCTTCCAACATGCCCTAGCAAAAGAGAACAAGGGAAAAGTGACTATTCACTAATGTTCCGAATGATGTATTTATAAGACATGGATAAATAATGCAAATCCCATAGGATTAATTTGCATATTTTCTATTCATATTTGCAGACTGTGATCACATTATGACTGTGGGTGGGGAAACCCTTGCTGAATAATTGCTGTCCCTCTCTGATTGCTCTGTCAGGTTTTTACTATCATTAAGACAAAATAACGTCCGTCTTCCCAGGACCTGTTTAGTGGGTTAAGAAGAGGGTATTATTCATGCCTTGTGAACTTTGGTGAGAAGAAACAAGATTGTTTCATTCAGCACAGTGTTTTGGACTATAAACTGAATTTTCTAATCGGCCATGTAGTCCACCCATGGAAAAGAAGATTCATAGAAATAATGTACACATTTCCTGCTGTTCACATGGAGAGTGATTCCTAAAACAGCTGACCTCTAATTTGGGTTTCTCTGCAAATGTAGTCTTTTTCCAACCAGATTGAAAAAAAATAGCTCTTTATTTTGTCCTTCAAGTGAGAAAGTAATGGCAGACTAAAGTCAGTTTGGTTTAGTGGCTAAGTGCTGGGTTAGAAAATGGAAGAGCTGTAGTCATCCCTTAGGCATGAAAACTCTGCAAAGCACTGTAATCATAAATGTGTTTATTCAGAGCTGAGTAAAACAGCACACCTATGGTTACCTTCAAATCGAATGCCCTGGGACTCAGCCAGGTGAGAGTCTCATAGGTAACCATAGGTGTGCTGTTTTATGCAAGCAAAAATAGTAAGACTTTCTGTTTTCTGCAGTCTATAAGTTTACATTATGCAGAATTGTGTAGGAAGCCATCGCCATACATTGACTTGATTGCATGTTGTTGTTTTTTTCTCTTTAAGAAAAGAATATTTACCAGCCATGCCTAAGTATGCTGGGTATTGAATCTCAAACCTTTTATATGTAAAATATATGCAAAACTCAGTTTTACAAGAATAAGAGAATTGCAGGCTACAAATTGTAGAGACAAATTGCCAGTGCTTGAGATTCATATTAGGCAGAGAAAGACAAAAGAAAAAAGAAAAAGAAAAAAGACCCAAATGTATTCATAATGTTCACTGTGGCAAACTTTAAGAGCAGAAAATAATCTGGAACCAAATTATATTATATTATTGAATTGATAAAGATTAGTGTTTCCAGTTCCTAAATTAAAGTTGTCTCCTCAAACTGGTAAAAACGTAGACCAGGGGTCTCCAACTTTGCAAATGTAAGCCTGGCGGACTTCAACTCCCAGAATTCCCCAGCCAGTTGGCT
>JANHFT010003908.1:1314-11449 GCA_032467955.1 Pseudoxenodon macrops
GCAGGCATCAGATTTAGGCTCTTCCCCCCCCCCTCCTAGGAGCTCCCACAATGGGTAGAGGGTTCCTTTTCAGCAGGGCCTGGGGAGGCAGGTAGTCCTCGACTTGCAACAGTTTCATTTAGTGACCGTCCGATTTGACACGGGCCCTGGACGAAGGGAGTTTGTTAATGTGGCCCAGGTGGCTCATTGGCTAAGACAGCGAGGTTGTTGAGGCCAGCAGTGGAGTGGTTTGGATCCCTACTAGAAGTCTCCTGCGTGAGCAGGAGGGTTGGGCTAGATGACCTCAAAGGTCCCTCCCCGACTGTGTTACTGTTACACAGAGTTTTATGACCCACTTTTCACACTTGCACGACCGTTGTCGCATCCGCCAGGGTCACATGATCCGAATTCAGAAGATTGGCAACTGGTTTCATATTTATGACGGTCGGGGCAGGAGGAGGGTGACATGATCCCTTTTTGCGACCTTTCTGACAAGCCATGTCCACACGGGGGGGGGGAGCCAGATTCACTTAACAACGGCGTCGCTAAGTCAAGGGCTTGCAGTGATTCATCTAATCGCAACTGAGCCCAACGTTTTGTGCTGTTGAGTGGAACGATTGTTCAAAGTGAACGTTGCCCCGTTTTGCGACCTTTCTTGACCCAGTTGTTAAAGGAATCGCTGCGGTTGATAAGTTAAGCGTGCCGCTTGTCCAGTGAACCTGGCTTCTCCCCGTGGATTCGGCTGGTCGGAAGGTCGCCAAAAATCACGCAACCTTTTTTCACATTTTATTCAGTGCCCTTGTAACTTTGAAGAGTCACTCAACCGACGGTTGTAAGTCAAGGACTATAAAAAAACAACAACAGCCGCATCCAGCAAGAGACAGAAATGGAGGAGAGCTACGTTACGGCAAAATACAAGGTAGTCCTTGATTTACAACGGTTCATTTAGTAACCATTCGAAATTACACTGAAAAAAGTGACTTATGACCATTTTCAACACTTACGACCGTTACATTCCCCACAGTCACGTGATCAAAATTCAGACGCTTGGCAACTGACTCGTATTTATGACCGTTGCAGTGCCCTGGGATCATGTGATCCCCCTTTGGTGACCTCCTGACAAGCAAAATCAATGGGGAAGCCACTTAACAGCTGTGTTGTTAACAACTGCAGTGATTCACTTAACAACTGTGGCACGCAAGGTCGTAAAACGGGGCAAAACTCGCTTAGCAACTTTCTCGCTTCGTAACATGAATTCTGGCCTCGGTTTTGGTTGTAAGTCGAGGACGACCTGTAATAACAACAACAATGTGGATGAACATGCCAAATTCAGTCCCAATGTCTTGAGTCAATGTGCAACGAACCATGATGATAATAATCGGGAGTTTGGTAGCACCTTTTGCCAATTTCTTTTATTTATTTTGTTCAAAAGCATCAACCTTCGTGCACTACAGCTCTCTTCATCATGCCTGCAGAAGCTGAGTGGATTGAATGTGGATGAAGCGAACTGTAGTTCACAAAAGCTGACGCCTTTTAAAGCAAATATAAAAGGTTCCTGATTTAAGGTTTCACACAAGATCCCTTGCCTCATTTCGTTGCTGGATAATTTTAACAACCGTCTGTTGTGCTAACTCTCCCATCGGAGGTTAATTCAATAAATCACAGCATGGTGTGGCCGGGAGAATATTTTTTTAAAGCTTTTAAGTTTAAACATAGTCACAATGATGCCACAATCCAAGTTGTGTGTGTTTTGGCATTTTTTTTTTGCTTGTGATACTATATTGCTTTTATTTATTTATTTTTGCTATTTTTGAAGGTTTTTTTTGCAAAACAAGAAGGTGCATTTGGGGAGCAAGGTGATCCAGAAAATGGATGCCACTTTCTAAAAGACCAGATAATTTCCTCTCTTCTCTTATCATGGGCAACCTCTGTGGCCTGATCAAGATACCCTGCATCTTAACCACGATTACTACCGTATGATATCCCCAAAACCTCATTCCGGAAAGCAAAAAGTTCACAAACTCAGCCGGCTGCGCTAATTGTCTGAAGGGTCACCTCTGGTGAACCGTAAGATTTATTGCCTTTTTTTGTTTTCAGTCACCGCCACTGGCAGACTCGCTGGCAAGGAGATGCTTGACTCAATGCTCACCTCCACTGCGCATGTGCGGGGAGGGGGAGGGGGGGAGCTTGATTTAAAGGGCCAGTAGCTCCCGTTTCAAATCTCGAAGCTGCCTCTCAGCCCTGAATGCAAAATGAGAAGATAGGTTTTCCAATGATTGGCACCACAACACACACACACACCCCAGTACACCAGCATGTGTGATCTTTTAACACAGCAATCCCTTTTGGTATTTGGGTCTAAGAAACTATGTGCTTCATACTTTCTGCTGTACAGGCGGTTCTCGACTTATGACAGGCCACTTAATGCTTGTTCAAAGTTATGATGGACCTTCCCAGAGCTACATACAAATAGAATTATGACAGCTGAACATTTTCCCGCAGTCACACAATTGCTGTTTGCATCCATACATGTCATGGAACATAATTTGTGATTTTTTCTTTTTTGCTGGTTTCTGGTGTTTACTTCCAATTCCTGGCCAAAAAAAACCCACCCCAATTGAGAAAATGGAGTCACTTAACAATATGACTGTCGTAAAAAGCTGTCATAACGTCAAATCTGGTCATGTGACACCTTGATTTATGATCATCATTCCGGACTCAATTCCCATCATAAATCAAGAACTACCGAAGGATAATATTGTTATACAAATTACTGCAACCTGATAGATGAATTTTCATGCCATGGAAAGTATGAACGCTCCCGTTATTTTTTTAAGCCTGCCCAGTTTTACATCTTCTAATCTTTCGTTTCCGAAAAACTGCCAACCCAGATCCGAGTCTTTCTATTCAGGGATATACTGCCTCCAAATCTGGAGGATTTACATCGCCATTGACCGTACTTGTTCAGGCATTTATCTATTTTAATTTAAAGGCATTTAATCCAACAAGCATCGGCTCATTTGTTCTCTAGCCAAATTCCATCTTTCCCTTTTGTTCCATCGCTGCTATGACTAAGAAAGAAATGCCGAATTTTTGCTGAGCTTCATCTAGCGACAGGCCCAGAGTGACATCTCCCAAAAGGCTGACGGGAGCCATGACAAAAGCTAAATTTAATCTCATCTCGAACTTAATTAAAACCGAATTTGGTCAATACAAATACTCTCCGGTCATGCGTGTAATGAGTTTCTCTAGGACAAGCAACGCTTTTCAACAATTGAAGAAATCATTCTAACTCCCTAAAGCATCTTCCACCCCGAGCAATAAAGGATGGGACCTGGATTAAACTATGGTTTTAAAAACCATGATGAGTATCCCAATGGTGGAATCAAACAACGTGCTAAGGGAAACTCAAGTCACCAACAAGCCCTACGTCTAAACTTCATTCTGAATTTAATATATAACTATATTATATTATTATCGACTTACAACAGCTTGTTTAGTGGCTGTTCGAAATTACAATTTGCACTGGAAAAAAAGTAACTTATGACCATTTTGTACACTTGCAACCATTGCAGCATGCCCCTGATCATGTGATCAAAACTTGGGACACTTGGCAACTGGCATGTACTTATGACGGTTGCAGTGTTCCCTGGGTCATGTGATTCCTTTTTGCGACCTTCAGACAAGCAAAGTCAATGGGGAAGCCAGATTCACTTAACAACTGTTTTTCTAACTTGAGTGATTCACTTAACAAATGTGCTTCAGTAACAACTCCAGGGATTCTTCACTTAAAGAACTGTGGAGAGGTAGGTCATAAAATGGAGTGAAACGTGTTTAACAACTGTCTTAACAACATACATTTTGAGCTCGCTTGGGGGGGTCGTAAGTCGACTATCTCTACAGTATGTTTAACCTGAGATTTGTTTTATCATGCAGTGGCCTCTTTCTTATTTTAGAAACATTTAGGACTAAAAACCTGTTATTAGCACTGAATCATTATTGTATTTTGGACTCCGAAGGTGTCGTTTCTTACATCCCCGGGGATCTTTCACTGGTTCTTAATTTAGCGTGCAGCCAAAATCTTGCCCAGCTTCACACACAGGATAGGACGTCAAGTCTATTACAAAGCAAATTAAAAAGGGATGAATTAACTACATAAGACAGGCAAGGATTGGGCGAGAAAGGGCCTCGGTATAAAAACATGTCAGTTGCCATTAAGAGCTGGACTCATTTACCAATTATATTTGGGCATCAAAGAAGAAGGCAAACAGGCTTATCAGAAAGCAATCGTCCGGAGCTTTAAATCAGCATGAAAGAATGCAGCGGCTATAGATTAACTGACATTTCCAAGGGAAAAATAATACAGGTATTTACTTCTGCTTTTGAAGATGCAAAAAAAGCAGATGGAAAAAGTTAAGAAGCTGCCCTCCCTCTCTCATTTAACGAATGTGGTGAGAAAAGTTGTAAAACGGGAGGAAACTCAATCAACAAATTTCTCATTTAACAGTATACATTTTGGCCTCAATTGTGGTTGTAAATTGAGGACTACCTGTATATATGTATGTACATATACATACATACATACATACATACACATCTGTGTCGGTGTATACAATCACACATACAAACAGATTACCCTTGTCTGAAGAGCCATTCATAAATATGGAATTTGACCAGACAAGATTACAGAATTTGCAGTCTAAAATTTCAACCAGAAGGTGCTTTCACACCCAAAAAGTCAATTTAGGGTCTTATCATTTGCCGTGACGGTCAGAATCGGATGGATTTTTATCCTTTCGATTTTCTATTTATATCCTGACTTATTTGTGATGATGATGGTGTTTTTATGTTGTACGCTGCCTCGAATCACCCAGTCTAAATGAAAAGGTCTTATAAACCTTGAAATCAATCAATCAATCAATAGATTATGTGCTATCACACCAGAGGTGGGTTCCTACTGGTTCTACAGAACCGGTAGTAACTCCGCGATGATGTCACGGAGCCGGTTCCGCCATCTTTGGGCGCCGCCATCTTGGATTTTGCTTCTGCGCATGAGCTAGTTTTTGATTGCTGCCTGCGCAACCCTGGAAGCAAAAATATTCACAAACCACCTCTGTATCACACCTGTCGACTCTTACTTTCCCTCTGAATTTGCCTGCCTGATGTATCTAATCAAATGGTCTCAGGACTATCACCGGAGAAGCAAGATGCCCCAGCACTGAGTTGAAGTATCATCCTCAACACGTTTTTGGTTTTTCATTCTCAACAAACAAGGGACATTTGGGAGAACTGGACAAAAACCCTTCCCTCCCTGCTTAAAAGGAGCAGCACGCTCTTATCGCAAGCTCAGGATGCTTTCCTGGTCTAAAGATCTGCATCCTTGGAGAACAAGGGATGCTTCCCGCCTCCGGCAGCTGCCTGTTACCATAGCTACGCAAAGAATCGCAAGAGTGGCAGCTTCCGGAATCCCATTGGCTCTGGAGAGGAAGGAAGGATTAATTGCTTAGCAACGGTTCACTTGACAACTCCGCGACAGGGAAAGGCAGAAACCCACCCTGGGACAAGCAAGGGGCACCTCTGGGGAGGAGGGGGCGCTGAGCAATGGGTTCTTTTGGCATCCCTAACTGTACCTCTTGGTCCACGTTTCCAAGTCAAATGCCTTTAAACCAAGCAGGAGAAATGCAGCAGGCATCTGGTGGCCATTCCTCCTTGGCAAATCGGCTTTCGGATAGACTATCTCCGTTGCTGGAAGTTCCATTTCTTACCCAAGGCTATAAAAATACGGTGCCTTTCTCCCAAGGAAATGTTTGTACATTTTGAGAGGAGACATCTTTTTTTTTTCTTCCTTTTTAAAATTCTCCTAAAAGCAGCCTTAAAATAATTATTTTGCATTTTTTGTGGGAAGAACCCAAGAGATAGGTTCCGGCTTCAGGAATTGTGTTTGCCGCTATAATAATGGCAATTTTCTTTTGGTCATTTTCAAAAAGAATAATTTTGTGGGGAGGGGTTTAGAATATACATTCCTGCTTTTAGCACACATGTTGTATATGTTTCCCCCACCACCACATTTTTAAAAAGGCTAGAAACATTTAAACATCAATCATTTAAGCCAAGGGTGTCCAACTTTGGCAACTTTTAAGAGCTGTGGACTTCAACTCCCAGAATTCCCCAATCAGCATGGAACGGCTGGGGGGGGGAATCTGGGAAGTGACCTTCACAGGTCTTAAAGTGGACACGATTGGACACCCCTGCTGTAAGCAATCTCCATGTGCTCCCCCTCCCCAAATGGTCAGGAATTAGAAAATAAAAATACAGTCCCTGGGAAGAAATCAGGGTTGACCACGGCTACATTATTCCATCAGACACATCCAATCATCGCCGTGCAAATCTTTCCCGGGAATGGCTACTGAATGAGTTGACAGAGCTACAAGACGAACGAGAACGTCCGCGTGGCATCAGGAAGAGCATCCAGCCAGTAAATGCTCAGCTACATTCGGTCGCCTCGACTCCGCCCCGAATTAAGGGATTACAGGGTTGTAAAAAGGGAGTTTGTTGAAAAGTAAGAGTATTTATTTTATTAGGGGTGTAGACTTAGGGCAGATAATGTCACAGGAGCCAGACAAATGCAGACTCGCCACTTGGGACCCAAAATTGTGATGGAGGATGAACTGGAAACGATACGAAGGCTTACAAACCAATCAAATCATAGTCAAAGCTGTTTCTGCCACTGATGGATTTCGGCCTCAACCATCCTTCCTGTGATACGGCGTATGGTGGTGGGGGAACAGGATGCAGTCTGTAGCTTTTTTGTGCCACCACCAACCAAATTTTGTGCGACAAAGACCCCTCTTACAAACCAGTTTGGCCCAGGTGATCTAAACTACCTTGTAACTAGGAAAGGTGAGTGGCTGCTATGCCTTACAATGCCGCAGACGGTTTTGCGGAGAAGCACTGAACGTAGGCACTTTCTTAAAATGTCGGGGGTCCTTTCCTCATTTATCTCTCTTTAGTTCCGTGCTCCAGAAATCTGTAAAAAAAAACAAGGAGACAGGAAGTGACCTTGATGGGACATTCAAATAGAAGGAAGGGGGGAAAACAAGAAATATCCGAGTAGAGAAATGATCTTGAAATAAAACTTATTCTGGAACTCAAAAAGTAAAATTCGGGGCGTGGTGCAGAGGTGGGTTCCTACCAGTTCGGACCGGTTCTACCGAGTAGGTAGTAAGCCGCTGGTGACGTCACGGAGCCGGTTCTGGTCAGTGGATGCCGCCATCTTTTTTTTTTTTTAATTCTGTTTTTTTCCCCTTCTGCACATGCGCAGAAGCCGAGTTTCCGGCACTGCGCATGCATCGGCATCTTGTTTTTTGGCCTTTTTGGGGTGGGGTTCTACTGCGCATGCGCAGCGCGCCCATGCTGCGCGGGAGGCAGCGAACTGGCAGCGAGGTAAGTTAGAACCCACCCCTAGCGTGGTGGTATGTAGAAGTGACCTTGGGAGACAGGAGGAAGAAGAGCAGCAGACAAGACAACAGACAAGAACGTCTCTGGAGATTCTCAGTCACCCAGGTCATGGTTGTCTCAAAGGAGTTGGGGTTTTTTTTCCCCCCCCTGAAAGGCAACTGGAAGTCTTTTTTCTGAGGAGAAAGAAGACATTTCGCTTCTCATCCAAAGAAGCTTCATCAGTTCTGGCAGAATGATGGGGGTGATGGAGTGGATTAATTCTGACAGCGGGTGGAAGGATCATATTTTCCGGTAAGAAATAATCACCATCAAAATGGGAAAGTAGATGAGTAGCAAACTCAGTGTCAGACTTATAAAATCAGTGGAGAAGCTGTACTTTCAATGTACTTGCCAAGATTGTTGTAAATCCAGAAAAGCAGCATACCGAGAAAAGCTACCTCTAACTTTATTGTAAGGAACAGAATCTTGCAAGTCTGAAAGCACATTTCTTCTCCCCCTCCAATGCCTTTACAGCTCAAGAAACTAGGGAGGGTCCCTTCTGAGATGTTTGCTATACCCCATTCTTTCTGCAGGCTTTAGCTGCCTCTTATCTGGCCACTGTCTAGTGCCAGCTCTTCCAGGGTCTCTCACACACAGGGGTGGGCTTCAAAAAAATGGGATTCTCTGCCAGGTTGCTGGGTGGGTGTGGCTAGTCGGCCTCCTGCACCAGAGATTATGTCTAAATCAGTGTTTTTTTATTTATTGTTTCCTTTATTTATTGTTACCTTTATTTATTGTTTCCTTTATTTATTGTTTCCTTTGTGAGGATTTCCACTCCCAGTTATGACAGTTGCAGTGTCCTGGAACCTTCTGGACAAGCAAAGTCAATGGGGAAGCCAGATTCACTTAACAGCCATTTAAGAACTGCAGTGATTCATTTAACAAATGCAGTGAGAAAAGTCGTAAAATGGGGCCAAACTCACTCGACAACTTTCTCACTTAACAGTATACATTTTGGGCTCAGTTTGTGGTTGTAAGTTGAGGACTACCTGTATACGTGTGTACATATACATTCATAGATACATCCACGTGTAGATGCAGTGGTGGGACTGCTGGTTATTTGCATCCTTTTACAAGGTGTTGAAGCACTTGGAGGTTTATCTGTGTCCTCGGGGTCCACCTGAGTTAGTGCTCCTGGTTCCTGCAGCCTGCAGTTTTTTCTCTCTAGAAATCCATTCCTACCCCCACACCATTCAAAGGATGTTCATCCCTCCATTATTATTCTATTCTATTATTACTCTATTATTCGACCCTCTAAAAGGATGCAAATGACCAGCTGTCTACAAGGAGTATAAATCCTTCCATTTCCCCACCATCCAGTCAGAGCTGAAGAAGCTTCCTGGATGAGAAGCGAAACGCCTTCAAAGAAAAACCAGAAAGCCCAGTTGCCTCTTGGGAAAAAAAGCATCTTTGGGACAACCATGACCTGGAGGACTGAGAATCTCCACAGACATTGATCATAAGGGCTATCAATCAGCAGAATGGATTAAAGCAGTGGTTCTTAACCTGTGGCCCGTAGACCCCTGGAGAGGGCCACGATGTCATCCCAGGAGGTCCGCGAAGGCTTGAAAAAAATAAATGCTATGATTTAAATTTTAAGTCTTGAGGGTCCATGGCCATAAAAGGTACCGTATTCTTCGGAGTATAAAGACGCACCTTAATTTTTGGGGAGGAAAGTAGGGGGGGGGGGAAATCTGCCTCCCAGGTATTCATCTGGTAGCATCCTTAGTCTGGTCAGCTTCAGCACATTATTTTATCCCCTGGTTCGGGCTGAAAAAACAGCTTCTTTGGAGGGAGTAGCAATAAAAAAAAAAACCTGCAAAGACTTAGGATGTTGACTAGCTCTTCATGTGGAGACAAGGCTGGGGTGTGAATGAAAAAATCACGCAATCCTTTTGTCGGCCATCATGGTAGGCA
Source organism: Pseudoxenodon macrops (assembly GCA_032467955.1). Lineage (NCBI taxonomy): Eukaryota > Metazoa > Chordata > Lepidosauria > Squamata > Pseudoxenodontidae > Pseudoxenodon > Pseudoxenodon macrops. Next base: position 10,708 of record JANHFT010003908.1, read on the forward strand.
TTTCCCTACTGGATACAGCCCTGGTTTTTTTTTTTTTTTTTATGGCCTTGTCATCTCAATCAGAATCTCATCTTTTTTGAACATGATTTGGGTTGGGAACCCAAGCCAGGTCATGTCTGGCTCAGCCTTAGGAAGCTGCCCAAAAAATATCCCAAGAGATCAGAGCCAATCACTTCTGCGCTATTGGCAAGGAACGCAACCTGGACCAGAAGTGGGAAAGTGACTCAGAGAAGTCACCAAGCGGGAAAGAAACTTCACCTATAGCTTAGCTATACCCAACAGTGAGGGAAAGGAATTCTCCGAAGTCATCCAGTGTCCGCCGTCCACCACAAGCGTTGTGCCGGTCACGTACGACGAGAGGGGGCTAACCAGATAGAGGACACTGTGAGCAATCTCTGTCTTGTTCCCGGCCCGCTGAAGGGGAATGTTCTGGAAGTAGTGGTTGGATTCCAAGTTGGGTGGAGCTAGAACGAAAGAAAAGCCCATTGAAGAAGAAACAGGAGCGTGGAAGGACATCAGCCCACAGATCAGTGGTGGGTTTCAATTTTATTTATTTTTTGCTACCGGTTCTGTGGGCGTGGCTTGGTGGGCATGGCAGGGGAAGGATACTGCAAAATCTCCATTTCCTCCCCACTCCAGGGGGAGGTGACTGCAAAATTACTATCACTATTAGTCTTCTCATCGTTCCTATCACCCATCTCCTCCCACTTATGACTGCAGGACTGTAACTTGTTGCTTGTAT